>JBBYHH010248486.1:0-13028 GCA_038382905.1 Daphne laureola
ACTTTCAGATAAAGTCTGGAGTATTAGTGGTAATTAGGATAAATTACCATAAGTCAAGAATTCTAGTTAAGTAACTATGATTCTTCTATTTTGTGTTTGTCAGTATAAGTTATGTGCCTCTCGGATTTTCTGCTGAATAGTTCTTGCGGTGGGTTCAGTAGATTTTTCGATAATTCGAAGTAAGGGTTGAACTTTCTTAATATACATTCTGGCATATCATCTTGTATATTAGGCTAGTTGAGGCGAGTCCTGGGCCGGTGGTAGGGCCCTTTACTAGTCATGTGGTAAAGATTAGTGTTATGCAAGTTTCAGATTTATGGAGTTCTGGCATTCTGCTTTGTGTTATTCCAGATTCTATGATTATGCTATTTCTGATGTACCATGATCAAATTCCATTAAATAAAACAGTTACAGGGGCCGTACACCCCTCGCTGGTACCATGCGTGTCACCACCACCCCCGTTCCCGACGCGGAAGAAGTCTATTGCGGAAGCGGATGTCGGGTGAACCAGGCGGCGGTCGGTGAATCAGATTTTCTCTTAAAAAGGTTTGCGGTTTCAAAATCCATCCTTTCAAAAAAAATTCTTTGTTTTTCTATTTCTAACGCGTTTACACTTTTCAAGGCGTCTTACTAGCCCTAATCCTGCACCCAAGACATGTTAGTGGTCAAACAGATAATCGGGCGCGCAGATATAAACATGCAGAAGTAGATACAGCAAATAGAAGCCCATCCCACTTCGTTAGGCCAGAACTTCCAGAATATCGTTATATAGACCAGAGTATATCAAAAATACAGGAAAACATATATGTTGTCTGATATGCAGTCTACTCCTACAGAGCCAGAGTCCAAAAGCAGGAAAATACTTTGTAGCCTGAGTGGTAGGCACCACAAGCTACAATACTACTACTGCTGTTAAACATAAATAGGAGTTAAAGGTCAGTCATATCAGATGAAAGAGGATGAAAATCACCAAAAATGGTGATTAAAACGCAGAAATCTCTGCAGAACCCGTCGGATTGTATGGCTGGTTTGAGGACCTTCCTTTCACCTTGTGGTCTTTCTTCCTTCATAAAAGTTGAAGCCAAGAGGTAGAGGAAGAAGGTTGATGAAGGTTGGAAGAGCTGATTTGGGATTTACACAGGCCAAAGATGCTGTGCAAGCTGCTGAAAACTGGTTGGGTGGTAAGATGAGATAAGAGTTTCTTTTGGTTTCCTTTCTTTCTAAGTGTTTAGGAACTTGAGTGAATGAGATAATGGGCAGGAAAGGGAAGGGGAGGCCGGTTTATAGGATAGGAATGGGGTAGATTTAGTTACCATTTACTATTTTTACTTGTTACTAACTTACTAAGTTACTAAGATACTAACCTTGCTTAATCACTTTACCTTCCTTGGAAGGTAAAGTTACTTTACCTTCCAATGAGGGTAATATCCTTAACCATACAAGAGAGGCCCAATTAGAAGCCCAAAGGGCCGGCCCAAGTGCCTTGGCCCATTAATACGTCACCCGTCAATTTTTCGAAGTCTACCATTTTACCCTCCGACCTATTTTTGACAAAATGTCGCGAAACTCATAAATTGTTGTAAATTGCTAGAAACGCATAAAATGAACTCCAAATTAATCTCTGGAATGTGAAATTAAAATATAAGCACGTTTCATTACGTATCATTAATTTGTCCCTGTAATTACATACAAAACCAACCTCCGGCCAAAATTACATCGAAAATGAACCAAACGTCCAAGGTGGGTGTAACATGGTGGGCTCAATTGGAGAAAATGAGGTGTTACTTAAAGGAAGTACTATGCCACTAATGGCCAATAGGCCCGAGGTAAGTCGCCAAGGCCCAGGTTGGGCCTACTAGACCGAAAAAAGCCCATATAGAAGCTTAAGTCACCAACCCAAGAAATGAGGCCTATTAAAAATGTCTGAGGACATACCACTCGGAGAAACAAGCATGCGGACTGCAAACATGCCCTCAACATGTTATTACCCGATGACCGGCCTCCAGGACACACTCACCATGTGTCCTCTGACACTAACCGCCTATTTCCTATCAAAATATTACGGATGTGCCACTCTATTAGACAAGACTATATAAGCCTACCTCATTCCTTCATTTAAGGTAACTATTTACTCTACCCAAGGTCTGGCATATTCCCTTTGCCCACCTTTTATATTGACTTAAGCATCGTAAGACCCACAACTTGGCAAAACTCTGGCGTGGTCTAAAGATTTTGTTGTTTGCGCAGGTTGATCTAAGCTATCAAAGGAATGGAGATCAATGTGACAAAAACTGGGGGCAGAAACTGAAGATCGTGGTGATCCCCACCAAAGAATCGCCACTAAATGGCACTATCTGTGGGAACAGAGGGGACCTCCAAGATAATGCTAACCATCAGAGGCAGGTGGAGGCCCTCCATACCTGCGAAACACTACCTGAAGGTAAGAACTCTCTAACTAAAGGTTCATCAGATAAAGAATATACTAGAAGCATGACCAATGGGACATCCGCTTGTCCAACCAATGAAGGAACTAGCCTCATACCATCTTCGAGCTTGGATAAGAGTAACTTCAGGCATGCATCAAACTTACCGGACATAGATCTGATCAGAATGATCAGAATGGTTCTAGCCGAAGAAAGGCAGAGCTGACACCGAATGACGGGGCATTCCCCAAATAGGACTATCATCTCGTACTCCAAAAACGGGCCAGACATGGAAAGTGCTCGAACTCCCAGCATGGAACTCTCTCACCAATGTTACGCGAGAGGGAGAGAGATTCAAAGATCCTGATCACCCAGGGCTCGGAGGACTTGGGATCGTTTACCGAAACCCGAATTCCTATTCAAAGAAGATCCAAGGGATGAAGTCATTAGGCAAATGATGAGAAGGCTGAAGGAAGTACAGAGGGACCCAAGAAGGACATCAAAAGTAAGGTCTTGGGGGACCTCCAATGAAGAAGGGCCATTCACTCACCGAATCTGAGAAAGCCCAATGCTTAGGGTTTTTTGCCTCCCACATCCATTAGAAATTTACCACGGTACAGGAGACCCGGACGTATTCATTAGAAAGTACAAGAGAGAGATGAAACTAGAAGGAGTGGATGAAGCCACCTTATGAAAATGTCTCGAAGTAGCCCTCGGAGGGCCAGCCTCGAGCTAGTATAATGCCTTGCCATCGGATTCAATTTCTTCCTTTGGAGAGATCGCTATAAAACTTACTACCCATTTCATCGAGAGTAAGCGATCAGAAAAGTGGGCCATCCAGATGTTTGACAACAAGAAGAAACCAAATGAAAGCATTCAGGAATTCGTTGAAAGGTTCAACATAGAAACAATGCATGCATCAGATTTAACAGATAACATCCGCATCATGGCTTTCATCAAATCCATGCTGCCCAATTCCAGACTGGCTTACGAGTTATCCTAGAAAAACCCTTCCTCGGTTGAAGAAATGTATTCGGTGACTCATGAGCACATGATAGCTCAGGAGTTGTTATCTTAGCAGGAAGTGAAGATCGAAGTCAGAGAGACTCGAGAGCACATCATGAAGGATCAAAGAACAAACCTGAGGGCTTCAGAAGGTTAGGGAGGAGAAAGGAAAGGGTTCAGAAAACCCATATCACCAACCCCCCTCAATACTTCTCGAACTACTGTTATGGATGGACTCAAGAAGGAAAGAAATGTGAGTTGGCTAAGGGAATGCCAGAGGGAGCCAAGTGCAGTAAGGCAAAGTACTGTCAGTTCCATCAGGAGAACAACCATGACACCGAGCAATGTTATCAATTGAAGAGATACATTGAGAACCTAATGAAGAAAGGATCCCTGTCACAATACCTAAAAATGCCCTCAGGTGAAGGAGAAAGGTGGGCCCAATGGAAAGAAAGGAATAATAATGAAGGGTCTGATTCATACAAAAGGGAAAGGAGGAAGTCCCCAGGCCGAGCCACTAGTATAATCAACACCATCACTACAACCCTGAGATCCAGCGAGAGAAAAAGGAATGCAAGGGAGATAGCATACCTTAGCTATGGTGGACCCTAGAACAAAATGAAGAGAGCCGATGGCACGGAAGAAGATGTTTAGGAGATTCTAACTGAAGTCCGCGAATGGATAAGGCGCCACTTGTTGGCGCTACTTAATGCACTTTTTGTTCAATGAGCCACTTGCTGGCGCCATACATGGTGCCTCATTATGCCACCCCAACTTCGTCTTTCCTCTATGTCAGATGTCATTTTCTCAGTTTGTCTTTTGTGTAACCAAATTGTAAGCCATTTTAGGACCATTTTACCCATTTTCAAGTAGCCTATGATAACCATTATGTTAAGAGTCATTTAGGACATTAGGTAGTGGTATATATAGCCATATATGGTAAGTTTTAATGAGACCAGAAAGGAGCTATGAATTTGCTAAGGATTGAGGAGCCTTTGTGTATTTAGAGCACTATCGATGGAGAGATTCTTGATTACTTCATGATCAACGTTCTAGAGTGGTTTATTATCCCTTACTCTTATTTTCTTATCATGTTTGTGTTTATGATAATGTTGATTTCCATGACCAACTTGTCTAGTAGTGAGTAGATTTACATGATCTCCTAGGGTTTTTGTTGCCTTGGGGGTAATCCATGTTTCGCATGTATTGTGTGATTAGATATTGATTTTGTGATCTTGATTCATTATAATATGTATGTGGAGTACTAGTCTTACATTGATATATCATTTGGTCTTTGATTTAAAGTAGATGTAGGGAAATCGATTGGTATATCACTTAGGAGTTCGAGAGAACCTTAGGAATTATATTAGTAGTTAAGACTTGTGTTTTAATCCTCAAAGAGTTTGTATTTAGAGCACGAGAGTTCCTAATCGGAACTCTAGTTTAGAGGTAGGACGGTGTTTCGAGAGGAAACCAGTCTGATTAAAGTAGTTTACATCTAATTGTTGCATGCTAAACATGGTGAACTCCTTAAATAGGTTAATGTTGCCTAAGAGAGCTTTTAGAACTTGATTTGCCCCTATTTTTTGCATATTTACTTTTTTAACCTTTCATGACTTGACACATAAAGCTTCTGATCTTTTCATCTCATCACATTTGCTATTGTTCACAACTTATTTTACCATTTTCACACATATCATATTCCATATCTTTAGGTAGATTAGTCACATTACACTAGAATAGCTTAGAAATCATCTCTTAGGTTCAACCCTCACTTTGTGAACTATACTACGGTTTATTAGATAACATAAAGTAAGGTTTATAAATATAATTTGATTTATTGTGTGGTTATAAAGTGAACATCATTTGCATCATTGCATCTTGCACACACACAAAATCGGCTATCAACTATTAGACATATGTTCAAGAGATTTAATGAAATCATTAATTCTCTCAATCAATTGGGCAGGAGCTATACAAATAAAGAACAAGTAAAAAAGATCCTCTAGAGCCTTCATGCAAACTGGAAAAGTATTGTTGAAGCTATCAATGAAAGAGGAAAACTAGAGACTCTCCCAATTGATGAGTTTTTTTTCAAGATCCTAATCTATGAGATGAAGCAGAAAGAAGAAGAAATATTGTTCAATAAGGGAAATAGCATAGCCCTGAAGGCTTAAGACATCCTCAATCATCTATAGAAGATAGTGATGATAACGTTGCACTAATAGCTAGAAAATTTATAAAGTTCTTCATATCTAAGAACAAAGACAATGAAAAAATAAAGAAAGATTGCAGCAATCCATCGAAGGTGCCAATTTTCTACAAATGCAATGAAATAGTGCAAATCGCCCCTAATTGTCCTCAGAATGAGGAAAAGAATAAGAATAAAGAAGGTAGACCTTTAAAAAGGAAAATAAGGCATAAAATGATGGTGCTTGGAGCAGCAATAATGGTTCTTTTGATGAATCTGATCAGATGAATAAAATGAGGAACATATATGTCTTATAATGAAAAAATATGATCAAATTGTTGGAATTCTTGGTGTACCAAGATCTTTTGAAGTGTTACTTAAGCCCATGAACCTAAGTATGAGCTCATAGATAGCTATATGTAGCTCATCTAAACTCAACTCAGTTAGAAGTAGCTGACCTTAGCTTACCATAGCCTGAAGCCAGCTAGAAGTAGCTTCCCTCAGTTTATCTAAAAGTAGCTAAACTTAGCTTACCTTAGCTTAAGGTCATCTAGAAGTAGCTCCCCTTAGCTTAACTCTAGCTAAAAGTAGCTGCACTTAGCTCAAATCATCTCTAGCCAGCTCACTCTAGCTCAATGAAGCTGAGAACCTTATCTTCAGCTTATCTCAGCTTTAAGTAACTGAATTCAACTCAAAGTAAGCTCACTCTATCTAGAAGTAGCTATAGTCAAATCCATTCCAGCTAAAGTTAGCTAGAAGTAGCGAACTCCAGCTCATATTATCTAAAAGTAGGTAATCCTAGCTCATGTTAGCTAAAAGGTAGCTAACACCAGCTCAAGTTAGCTAAAAGTATCCAACTTCAGCTCATGAGAGCTAGTTTTGTTGAAGAAGTTACTTTCATCTCAATATGAGCTGAAAGGAGCTCAAATATATATAATGTAGCCATTTAGAAGTACTTTGTGATAGTTCACCTTGATTTAGTAGTGGTAACACCCTATTGGCACCTTTTGGACAAGAAAAGTGTTTTTTGGAGAAAATGGGCAATTATGGAATAAGGTCTATGCATCTAACCACATGTGATATACTCGTAGGTGGTTATGTATTCATATCTGGCCTTATTGTATGCATTGGAGGAAAAATGGTGCCTCCATGTTTCACCTTTTCACCATTTAGAAGGACTTACCATGTACCTAGATAACGGAATCGATAATTGGGGTTGGTAACATCTCTAGGCCCAAAAGTCACATACTTTTGGCCTAGAGGAGGTTATAACTTCCTCTTAACCTCCTCTTCATGATCTATAAATAGATGGGAGGAGGAGGCCTGACTTTATGATGGAGATAGAACACTAGTGTTCTTCAACTTTCTTCTTCTTCTTCTTCTTCCTCTTTTCTCTCTTCTTTTGGTCGAATTTGCAAGTGATTCTTGGAGCATTTTGGGTGGATATCTAAGTGTGTTTCTTCAACCCATTTCATCCCAATCCATCACTCTAAGTCAACACTCTTCAACATCAAATCTACCACTTCCTTGAAGGTGTTCTATTGGTGTTCATCCACCAAGTGAAAGAGAATAATATGGAGCATACATTTTAGGTGCAAGGAATTTATTCTTTATGTTGTTTATCCATGGTGGAAGGTACATATTCATCATCTCTACACTTTAGTATAATGATAGGATCTTATTCTTGCTTCCTTCATTCAAATGAATGAAAGAAAGCATGATTTATCAAAGACACCATGTTGATCCAAAAGTATATGTATGTATTACATTACGTTTTGTATGTGATCCACATGCAATGATATGTACACGTGCTCTCAACATGTTTTGATGAGATAACAAAGATTGAATTATTAAGATCCTAAAATCAACAAATTGGTATCAAAGCTGTGATTCTTGTTAATCTCATGTTGTATGCTCTTGGAATTCTAATGAATATATTGAAAGATAATGAACATGAATCCAAAAATTTATGATGAACATTTAAGTAACCACCACAGGAAGATGAACTAGAAAAATGACCATTTCATGAAAGATGCATGTAAATGGAACTAAATTCAGTTATATGACACTAAAATGATGAAGAATCATTAAAATAGACATGAAAATGATTTCAGACATGTGGTGAAAACTTGATGAATTTGAGATTACTTGTGTGACAAGTAAATCTATAAATGTATGCAATTCATGTAAAATGGAATGTACTGCATGCATGATTGTATGTTCTGGATAAGAATACTTGAGATGAAAGTTATCAACATGAAAATGCATGTGTGATTCATGTATGGCCGAAAATGCTTGTTGTGCAAGTTGATGTATGACAACAAAACATGTAAGTGAACATGTGATCTGGCCGAAACTTGAATGAACATGAAATGTAAACTACATTGTTTGTGTAGCAAGAAAAGTGATTGAAATTTATTATGTGGCAAGATATTAACGTAATTTCATGAATGCATGTACTATTTGGATGACTGTATGTACAAGCGAAACTTATGCATGTTTCGGACGACCTTGCTTGTGGTGTAACTAATCAACTAATTTGCATAAAATGCATATATGTGTGCATGTTTTGATGCAATATTAAGTATGAACATGTATGCTATGTGATAATGTTGTGTAATATGCAAGTAGAATTGTATATTTAATACATGTTCTTAAAATGCATGTATGTGTTACATGGAAGTTACATATGACAAATTTTAAATTATATGTTATTCCCTAAAGTCAAATAGAGGACATTCTGTCTAAGAAGATGAGTTTTAAGCGGGACCTTTATGACCCCTCCATCTTTCTTGGGAATGTTTCTATGGTGATTTAAGGGATATTTGAAATATAATTTAAAATGAATTCATATATAAGTTACATGAACGGATTCATGTGTGAGTTACATGAATAGATTTCATGTATGAGTTACTTGAATTGATCCATGTATTAGTTACATGATTAGAATCATGTATGAGTTACATAAGCTGAAAATATGTATTAGATACATATGATGAATCTTTATGAAGGCTCTTTAAAAACATATGTATGGAATGATGGAGACATGTTTGTATATTTCTAATTGAATGTTATATGCATCTATTTTGCTATGTATAAGCATATATGAATTTGTTTAAAGTATTTATTTCTTGAATGACTATTGTTGTGAGAATTGAACATTGAACATGTGAATTGCACCATTAGTGGATAGCTAATAGTATTTCATAGTTTATTTGAACTGTGATGTATAATTGGATAATGTGTACTATCCAATGTGGAAATAAAAGGTCAAATTTATTCTAATTGAACAATAAACCTTTTTTGATACACATTATTCTAGCTATGCACCAACATGAGGTGAGAATAAGGACTACCTATGTGGTATACCTTATAAATTATAAGTGTAGAGTTGTCCTCTCTTTTCCACAATGGTGGATAAAATATGGTGGAATTCTTTATACTTGTAAGCTAAGTATGGAGATATATCTATTGAGAATTAATGCTCCATGATTCTAAAGTGTTAGAATTGTGAAATATGAGCTAGTCACTCTTATGAGTCTCACTAAATACATGAATAGTCATGCATGATCCACCAAGTTGAAATAGGCAAGGCATGAGCTTAATGATGAATAAGTTATGTAATCAATAAGAAGCTACTTGTCCATTGATGAAAGATAATTGATGAAGATCAATTTGTGCCTTAAACATTAGGTAATTTCATTTGTTGACAATGTCCTCCTTGAGAAAGGGGTAAATTGCCCTTTAACAAAATCACTTTGGGCATATCTTGCCATTTCCTCCATCCAAAAGGGATGGATGAATATAATATGGAAAGGGTAACATGAAGGCCAAGATGGCCATTGGAAATGGCAAGGGGCGACATTCCATCTTGAAGAAGTTCAAGATGGTGTACTTCAACCAAGGTTTCAAGGGACTATTTGCAAAAGGTTGCAAACGTCCACTGAAGGGTACATACAAACCTTCTACCCTATTAAAGAATGAAGAAAAGGTTGATATAAGGCAAAGGAACATAAAAGGTTCCTATGAATAATGGATGATTGGATCTAATGTTTGTACCAAACATAAGTGAAACTTGTTTTGATCAAGTTCATAGTTAAAGTATAATTATTTCTACAATTTCTCTAATGATGGTATGTCTATCATTAAACATAATTACTAAGTGTTTCATGCTTAGTTTTACAAAAGGGTTATGACCCTATAGACATTTTGTTGCAACTTCTAGTTAAATTTTGACCAATGTCACAGTTGAATTGGCATAAAATGTTAGGTCACATTGGTCAAGATGGAATGAATGAACTTGCCAGAAGTGACTTATTAAGTACTTAACCATAGGTTATGAATAAGGTATCCAGAAGTGGGTTGTTGGATTCATTCACCTTAGTGATCAAACCAAGATGCCAAACATACCTAGATGGAAAAGACCACTGGGGAACCCTTTTAGGGCAATTAACTAAGAGTATTAAGGCACTAAGTTTAGTACACCTGTACCTGTGTGGACCAATAAGAATAGATACCAAAAGTGGATTCATATATCTCATCACATAAAATGAGTGACTATACTTGATTCACCCATCCATTGTTACCATACAAGGCAGAGGCCTTAGTATAATTGGGTTGTATGTGAACTTGGTTGAGAACCAAGTCAGTAAGAAAATCAAGTCCTTAAGGACTAATTGAGGTGAAAAGTATAAGTCAAATGTTTTAAGGCATATTATGACTTACAGGGCATTGAGAGGTAGTTCACCCTGGTGGCGGCTCATTTGTGGGGACCACCATGCTCTTTAACTTATGACCCCTAGTCCTGGTTATAGTTGATTCCATCTTGGTGATTAGCATTGTACGATCTGCACAAGTAACAAAAACTGTAAACCATGTCAGATTTTTGCCTGGAGGAGGATCCTCTGATGCTTAAGTCAGTATAAGAATAGAGAAAAGAGAATGTGACAGACCTAGGGTAGAGTGAATAGTTACTTTAAATGAAGGAATGATGTAGATTTATGTAGTCTTGTGTAATAGGGTGGCATATCGATAATATTTGGTAGGAAATAGGTGGCTTGCGTCAGAGGACACATGGTGAAGATATCCAGGAGGCTGGCCATCAGGCAACTATGCGCTGAGGGTACTACCTTGGTCTATATGCTTGTGTCTTCGGGTAGTGCATCCTCGGTCATTTTTAATGGGGCTCATTTCCTTTGTTGATAACTTAAGCGTCTTTTTATACCTTTTGGGTCTGGTTGGCCCAGTATAGGCATTGGTGGCTTAGTTTGGGACTATCAGCCATCAGGTACCCTGAACAAGGATCTGGAAGACTGGAAGGACTCTAGATTATATGTCTTAATTGAGGGGTTCTTCGTGGTGTTGGTCATTTTGAGAACTGGGGCTTTTTTATTGGACCCCCTTTTGATACCGGATACAGATGTGTCCAATCATTTGAGAGTTGGGGATTTTTTAATGGCCCCCCTTTGGTTCCAGGATGCAGATGCATCCGACCATTTGAGAGCTGGGGCCTTATGATTGGCCCTCATTTTGGTTCCCGGATGCACATGCATCCGACCATTTGAAACTGGGGCCTTTTGATTGGCCCCTCTTTTGTTCCTGGATGCAGATGCATCCGGCCATTTGAAAGCTGGGGCCTTGTGATTGGCCCTCCTTTTAATCCTGAATGCAGATGCATTCGGTCATTTAAAAGATAGGGCATTTTGATTGGACCCCCTTTCATTCCTGAAAGCAGATGCATCCGGCCATTTGAGAGTTGGGACCTTGTGATTAGCTCATTTTGGATCCCGGATGTAGATGCATATGATCATTTAAGAGCGGAGGCCTTTTGATTGGCCCCGCCTTGGTTCCCAGATGCAGATGTATCTGACCATTTGAGCGTTTGGGCCTTATGATTGGCCTTCCCTTTGGTTCCCGGATGCTTTCCATCGGCTGTTTTCCATCAATGGCTACTTGGCTCCCGGATGCTTTCCTCCAGGACATGGTGGTTTTTTTTTGGCATGAATCTCGGGGCACCTTTATTGATCAACGGTGTGGATTGCTTTTTTAGCAACGTTTCATATTCCCTGACTCACCTTAAGTAGTGGAGATTTGAGTTGACATCCTCACTTCCATCCTTGCTTCTCATTCTTGCTTTCTATCATTTTCTTTAGCTATCCCAAGTTTCTCAATAATGGATCATCCTACACTCTGTCAGGCGACGAGTTTCTTCAGAGGACGGTGAAAAAGTAGTTGTGGTACCGGTGATAGTAGTTTTCTGGAGTTTGTGAGAAGATTAGCTTACACCCCAGGACCGTCCGATGATCTTCTAGTAAAAGTTACGTTTTACCGATGTCATAAAGCGGTTGTTGATCAGGTCACCCAAGGTTCTGTTGTGTTTGGATCTTCTACCCGAGCAAGCTTCTTCAGATATGTGCTTCGAGGTAAATAAAATGGCTTCTATTTTTCCTTCTCCTTCTACCATTCGACCCTCAGACTCATGCCTTCTAGAGGTTAAGGGTAATGTGCCCACAGGATATTGGTCCGAGTTGGAACATTTTACCAGCAAAGCCACCTCTGAGTTGATTCAGGAGTGGTAATCTACCTATTTTCTCCCTTGGTCAATCAGTACAAGGGTCCCCACTATTAAATGCAAGGTTTATGAGCCCGGGGTTGGGAGGATGGTGGTGTTTTCACCTTCTCATTTTCTTCTCCACTTGGCCAAATCCCATGGGGTAGTGGTTAATCAATTTATCCCGAACAGCTACAGTCACAGAAATGCTTTTCTAGCCCCTTGCGGTCCCTTTGGCATTTCCCCTGTTCTCCAGACATTCCTCCAATACTATAAGGTAATGACCAAGGCTTGGAGTTACTTTTATTACTTCGGGCCCCGAGTGTTACACCCACCCCAGACGAGCTATGATTTTTGTTGTAATTTTACCGGAATTTGATTATGTAAATTTTTTAGGACTTGGAATTTTTATAAATATGATGCTGGTGAATGAATTAAATGTCCCGATGAATTATTTGGAGGTTATATACAAAATTCTAAGGGTTTACAACATTTCAAGAGTCCCGGGCCATTTTGCCAAAATATGGATTCGGATGGCAAAATGGTCAACTTTGTAAAAATCTTGAAAAATTATATGTTGGCCATCACAAGATGGGCCAGCGGTTTTATGGGAAATGGGACAAATTGGTGTTATGAAATGGGCTTAAGTGATGAAGTGTTATGGTAGGAAAGGAAATGGAAGAGAAATAATTATGGAAACTATTTTGGTAAAGGTTGGAAACTATTTTGGTAAAGGTTTTACACTTGGCAAGAAATCAAAGGTGTAAATCTAGATAAGAATCCAATCTAAGGGATGAAATCGATTTGGAAGAAGATGATGTACTACATTATCCTAACAAATCTACAAAGAAAAGAAAAA
>JBBYHH010248597.1:0-13028 GCA_038382905.1 Daphne laureola
ATCCGGACGATCACTGAGAGTCAGAGATGACCTCGGTCATCGGTGAGTGGCATTAGAGATAATCCATGCTTCTAGGATACTTATATTAGTTTCACATGCATGTTACTTAGGATGCACTGTAGTACTATCAGAGCCCAGGATCGCCAATCCATAGATGACGCTACTTCGCCCCTCCATGAACCATTACCCTACCTTTTACACATCTTTTCTTCATAACTCATCATTCATCCATGATTCTGCCTCTCATTACTATCCATGCTACATTCATGTATAACTTGTGTATGAGTAGTTTACTATTAAATCCTAAATGCTTGATTCTCTTGGGTTCGATCCTGTATTTAGAGCCATAATACTATGATAAGACAGAGTTAAGGCTAATGAGGTGTTTATAAATATATCTGACTGTTAGTGTTTGCATGTGCTTCACTTTAAGATAAACCACACCATAGAAAAAACCTAACTCATCAGCCGCGCCGACTGGGAGGGGTGGTGACAACTTGGTATCAAAGCTTAGGTTACCTGAAGCAATCTTCAGAACTTATGTTAGGTGTGTTTGGACGGGCAAGCCCTCTATTTCACCGATCGATTCCAGGATAGTTCAGTGATGAGGCTAGCCACCTCCTTACGAGAACTATTTTAGAACGGGAGGTGGGACTATGAGCGGTCGGTCTAAACATGCTTAACATAATTAAAGATTGGGTTTATCTTTAGTAAATCGGGAATCACACAAGGCATGTCCATTAAAGAAATGAACATCTGAATCTGAGTTAGGCAAGCAGAAAATGGAGTTTCTGATTTGATTTTTGATTACCTGATATGATCTGATTTTGTATTTTGGTTAGATAGTCTGCATCATATATTACATCTACACTACAGAGCCATTAGGAATACTGTTGCTTGCTTTTGTCAGTTAGTTAACCGTTATGTTGTCCTCTTTCTTTATTGTGGAATTTCAGATATGGTGAATAATCCCCGATAGCGAGATTTACATCCAGAGATTAGGGATACAGATCCCACCCTTTTCGAGAATCAAGAAAGGAGGCGACAGATGCTGAGGTGACCACAGCTCAAGCCAGATCCCCCTCCATAGCATCGGGTTTCAGGGAACTTGCTGCAGCTACTTGGACAGATACGTACCATTCTGAATAGTGTATGGGTCGAGGGGGGTCAGGGCAACTCACAAGTATAGGTTGATCTACCGGTTCAGGAGAGCTCAATGGATTGGTCAGAGGATACGACTACCGAGCTGGTACATTCTGACACAGGCACCACCACACTCACTAGTTCTCGGAACTATCAGTCAGCCCAGCTTCGGATAAGGAGGAGGAGCATGATGAGAGGAGACATCCCCATTCACGAAGTGTGCAGAGGGAGGTCAGGTCTGACCATTATGTACAGGACCGTTACTGAGATGGCGAAGATCGACGGTTTGACCATCGCGGCCAGGACAGGGACAATGATGAATCTTAGGCCACCCACAAGGCCTGAATGCCTCGAGTCAAGCGTTCCAAAGGTTCTGATAGAGTCACTTTGATGGAGCATTTCCAGCACCTCGGTTCCCCTAGATTTACAAGCAAGAGAAGGCCGAAGGTGGCTAAGTCCTAGTTTTTAGATATGGACCGTTTGTTGGAGAGGTTGGACCTCATATCTGAGGAGATGTTATCACTGGAGACCTTTAACCTCCGTGATCGTGTATATAATTGGTAGAAGGGGGTGGCTGGTTTGAGGAGTGCACAATATGTCCTGCGGGGTCGGCGAGATCCCGACATGATATGGGAGGAGTTCTCCTGCCTATTTCATGAGCGATGGGTTAGGTATGCCATCCGGGACCATTGATAGGTTGAGTTTGATAGCCTGAGCTAGGGGACCATGTCTGTCACTGATTATGAGCATGCATTTGACAGACTGGTGCAATATGTTACCCAGTACAACGGCATGGAAGATGAGAAGTCTAAGAGATTCATCAGAGGCCTACGAGCAGAGATCAGGAGGTATATGGTACCCCTGTGTATAACAACTTATCATGACGCCGTGTAGAAGGGCCTCTTGATTGAGATAGAGGAGACAGAGAGCCGAGTTATACCTTCCCGACCTCAGAGCAGTGGGAGAGGTTAGGGACCACATGGATCTAACATGGGTTCTGGAATATTCGGCAGATCAGGCCTGAACGGTAAGGGCAAGGACACAGTTGGAGCAGTGCGACATTCTCAGCTTTGTGATAGATTTCACTCTAGCCCGGGGTACCGTTTCCAGTTAGGCCAGTGACTCAGGTTCAGGTCCGCAGAGCATTGGATTAGGGACTACCCTCTGACGTAGGGGCAGGACATTAGAGGATAACATCGCTTCCAGTAGTGGGCCTACCCCAATGCATTCCAAGGGTGTTGTATAGCTCAGGGCAGCCTGGGGTTCCAGCAACCGAGAGTACAGCTTCCACCACCACCTCCTCCAGTTCAGCAGCAGACCCGACCAGGATAGGTATTCCAGATTGAGCAGGGTGAGACCACCCAGCATGGAGGACTAGTAGGTACATTATTTCTGAATGATATTTTCGTTCACGCACTTTTCGATATAGATGCGTCTATATCTATTATTGCATAGAGGTACGCATTATCTATGCATCTACCAGTTAGTTATCTTCCTGATGTACTTTTAATCCTTACTACTGGGAGTCAATATCTACTTTTGGGTGAGATGGTTATGGGATGTATATTGACTGTTGGAAGGTATCAGATTCAATATGATCTGTTAGTGTTGAACACCTAAGTATGATGTGATCCTTGACATGGGTTGTTTAGTGAATAATTAGGTTCAGATTGACTGTGCCAAGCGTCACATTCTACTTTCTAAAGACGTTATACCTCTTTCTAGTCCGTCGGACATTGAGGTCGATAATCATATTATGGAATTGAGAGTTCTGGACCAGATTCCAGTGGTCAGTGAGGAGGACTATTTTGAGTTCAACTCCGAAGGAACTTGTATGGAGTTAGAGAAGATCCCGATTGTATGACACTTTCCGCAGGTATTTCCCAAAGAGTTTCCAGGGATGCCACCAGAGCATGAGATTGTGTTTGCGATTCTGCTTTTGCCAGGATCTACTCCAATTTCTGTTCCTCCCTATCGCATGCTGATAGTGGCGATGGTTGAGTTGAATTAGTAGCTTTATCAACATTGATCAATTTGGCCCCATCTTTCCAAAATTAGCCAAACCCTTTTCTAATTCCTCTATAACTTCATATTTATTCATTTCAATCCATTCTACAATCGTTCATGCGTTAACATTCCATTTCCCATCAATATTCATCAATTCCTAAATGTTATCCATTTTTTTACTTAACCCATAACTCTATCATAGGCATTGATTTGCAACTCGTTCCAAGTATTAAAGTTTCTTAGAATCATCATATACATGCAATTGAATCATCAATTTATCAAAATACAACACTTCATTTCTACACCAAATTGTTAAGCTTAACTCTTAGCTACTTTACACGATTAGAATTGATCAAAATTCCAAGATTTAAAGTTGTCTTAAATCCATCCAACAATAACAATTAATGATCAATTTCACTTTCCCTAATTTTTTGTTCATCATACCTCATGAACCCTAATTTCCATTTCTTCCAATTCATGATGAAATAGTAATGCAAAATGTGTTTCTACTTCATAATTAACATTAGAATACGTTTACCTCTTCAATTCCTTCAGTAATTTAGGCAAATCTTCCACCCTTGATTTTTCCCAATTTCAAATTTCTACTGATTTGTTGTTGTTGGAGGTTGATTCTTGTTGCAATGTTGTTTCTACAATGATTCTTGCATGATTTCCACTTTACCTTGAACTTTAGAGGCTTAGAATCGAAGGTGGAATCGAGAGGTTTTCATTTTTAGAGAGAGACTAGAGAGAAGGTGAAATGGAGAAGAATGAATAACACATCCCATGCCCATGTTTTAAAGTTCTGGGCGTTCCGGCGTGATCCCGACACCAGCAACCTGCAGCTGGCCATTTTTTCCAATCCTGGCACCATCCTTGGCACCACCATCATGCCTTGATCATGTCCTAAACCTTCATTTTCATCTTCTGGCCATTCCTTCACTTCCTGGCACCATCATCACGCCTCCATCACACCACCATCACGCTAGGAGCTTCAGAATTGTCCAGCTGCTCCATTTCTCCAGGTTTGGCACCACCATGGTGCCAAGGTGGTGCCAACATGGCGTTGTAACCCCTAGATCTGATCTTCCTTCCATTCTCGTGTCTGCAATGACCACAAATGGTTCCGTGTCCATTCTGAGTGAAAATTGTACCTTATAACCTCCCGAAACATGCCATTTCCTATAGTTAAACCTTAGTTAACTCCATGACATGCACTTATGAGAAAAAAATACCTTTTATGGTTGAATCTTCATTGGCGGCAGTAACATTCTCCCCCCCTTAAGACTCTTGGTCCTCCATGAGCACTTTCAGTCTTTCATATTCCTAGGGGTAACGGTCCATCATTTCTTTTTTAGTTTCCTAAGTTACTTACCATTCAGAGTGGTGTGACCATTTCACTTTAACCATCGGGATTAACTTGTTCCTGAGCTTCTGTGTGTCTTTATCCAGTAAGGCAATCGGTACTCCTTGGTATGACAAGTCTAGTTCTATCCTTATCTCTTCCACCGGTATGGTCTGTATCGGGTCGAGAATATATTTCTTCAATATACTTACGTGGAAGATGTTATGTACTGCAGACATGTTTGGTGACAGAGCTAGTCGGTAGGCCACTTTACCAATCCATTCTAGTATTTCATATGGGCCAATGAACCACGGTGCTAGCTTGCCCCGTTTGCTGAACCTAGCTGTTCCTTTCATCGGTGCAACTTTTAACCAGACCTTGTCACCAACTTCAAATTTCAAGTCACGACGTCGCTTGTTCATGTAAGATGTAGTACGATTATTCACGGTCTTCATCCGTGCCTGTATCTTCTTTATCTTTTCTGTTGTTTCTTTTATGAATTCGAGACCCATTTAAATATTGTCTGATGCTTCGGACCAACAGTGGGGTGTCATACATCTACCCCTGTACAATGCTTCATAGGGTTTCATACCTATTGTACTCTGGTAACTATTATTATATGAGAATTCAACCAGAGGTAGATGTCATTCCCAATCACCTTCAAAGTCCAGTACAGAACTTCGTAGCATATTCTCCAGTATTTGTATCACCCATTCCGATTATCCGTCAGTCTGAGGGTGATATGCTATGCTAAAGTGGAGTTGTGTACCCAACATTTTATGAAATACCTTCCAGAAGCGTGCGGTAAACCTCAGGTCTCTGTCAGAAATGATGGGGACTGGTACTCCGTGTAATCGTACAATTTCACTAATGTACAGTTGAGAAAGTATTTTCGGTGAATCTATCATCCGATAGGCAAAATGTGTGCATATTTCATCAGTCGGTCGATAATGAACCATATCACATCATGTTGTGCCCGTGTCAAGGGCATACCAGTCAGAAAGTCCATTGTAACATTACCCCACTTCTGTACTGGAATGGGCAATGTCTGTAGGGTACCTGCCGGTTTTTGATGTTCAATTTTTAATCTTTGGTAGGTAGCACACTTTACCACATACTGTGCAATCTGCTTCCTCATTCCTGACCACTAGAAGTGAGATCGCAAGTCATGATACATTTTCTCACTTCCAGGGTGTATACTCAGTTTGCTGGAATGAGCCTCCTCGAGAATCTCATCCTGGAGGCCCATATCATTAGGCACGTATAAGCATCCCTTGAAATATAAAAAACCTTGCTTGTATTCAAAATATCGACATATCGTACCTTTATTTTCTCCTGAAACATCTTTCAAAGCAGCATCCTTACCCTGAGATTCACGAATCCTATCCACCTACTCTGATCGGATGGTTAAGGTGCAAATCTGGGCCTACTCCTGTTGTTGCCATCTATGTCATAACCTCACCAAGTCTGAATCCTCGACTCAGTTTCCAGTATCTCCACCATTCACTATTTCAGTGTATTTCCTGCTCAACGCATCTGCCACTGTGTTTCCTTTTCTGGTGGTGAACTCGATCATTCAGTCGTAATCCTTCATATACTCAAGCCACCGTCATTGCCTCATATTCAGATATTTTTGCGTGAACAAAACTTCAAACTTTTATGGTCCGTGAAGATTTGGAATTTGCTACCGAGTAGGTAGTGCCTCCATTACTTAAGGGCATAAATGACTGCTGCCAATTCTAAATCATGTGTCGGGTAGTTTTGCTCATGTGGTCAAAGTTATCTTGACCCATATGCAATTACATGCTGATCTTGCATCAGGACACATCTCAGACCCATCTGTGAAGCATCAATGAATATTTCATAAGGTTGAGTCAGGTCCGGTAGAGTTAGAATCAGTGCTTCCATCATTCTTTGCTTCAATTCTTGGAAACTTTGTTCACATGCCTCAGACCATATAAATGATTGTCCCTTCTTGGTCAATTGAGTAAGTAGTGAGGCAAGCGCAAAGAATCCGGATACAAACCTTCGGTAGTACCCAGCTAATCCGAGAAAGCTCCGTATATCTTTTACTGTTCTGGGCTGTCACCATTCCTATATGGGTTTGACCTTTTCAGGGTCTACAGCAATGTCATTTTCACCAATGATATGCCCCAGAAAGGATACTTCCTTCATCCATAAATCACACTTGGAGAACTTGGCATAAAGCTGGTTCTTCCAAAGTGTCTCCAGGGCGATCCTCATATACTCCTGGTGGGAATCCTCATCCGGTGAATATATCAGAATATCATCTATAAAGACTACCATAAAGGTGTCCAAGTAGGGGTTCAACACACAATTCTCAGGTCCATGAATGTCGCTGGTGCATTTGTTAGTCTAAATGGCATCACGGTGTACTCATAATGTCCGTATCGTGTGCGAAATGCAGTTTTTGGAATGTCTTCCTCCTTTACTCGCATCTGAAAGTAACCCGATCTCAGATCGATCTTAGAAAAGACTTTTACTCCTTGGAGCCAATCAAACAGTTCATCGATCTTGGGAAGTGGGTACTTATTCTTTATTTTTACCGCATTCAGCCTCATATAATCAATACACAATCGTAGTGTGCCATCATTCTTCTTTACAAACAACACTGGAGCACCTCATGGTGATGTGCTCCGTTGAATGTAGCCTTTTTCCAATAATTCATCAAGCTACTTCTTTAGGTCATTCATCTCCACTATCGGCATGTGATAGGGAGGAATGGATATCGGTGTACCCCCCGGCTGAAGTAATATCTCAAACACTACCTCCCTCTCAGACGACATTCTCGGTAAATCTTTTGGAAAGACCTGTGGGAAGTAACACACAACAGGAGTCTTCTTGAGTTCCATACGCGTACCTACATCATTAAGACCATGGTACTCCTCCTCATCCATGACTAGAATCTGATCCATGATCTGTAACTCCATGCTATGCTTAATGATTTCCATATCCCGTGGTGTAGAAAGACGTACAGTCTTACCGGAAAGTACTACGTGACGCTCGGCACAATCTATCTGTACTGAGTTCTTCATCAACCAGTCCATACCGAGTATCACGTTGTACTTAGGTGTGTTTAGAACTAATAAGTCTGACCATATTTATCACCCGTCGATAGTCAATACACATCCTCTTGCCACCTCATTCGAAAATAAAAACTGACCTCCGGCGGTGCGTACCATGAATACATCAGGCAAGTGGGTCAGAGGTAGTCACAATGATGTTGCGCACTCCTGTGAGACAATAGATATGGATGCACCAGTGTCAAAAAGTGCAAGTGCATTAACGTCATTCAATAACAATTTACCTACCAGTGCACCATGCTGTGCAGTGGTGTCTTGCCATGTGGAGTCATCATGCCCTATCTAATAAACTTGTCGAGTTCTTGATGGCTGTTGGACGGGTGGTTGTGCCTATTGTTGTCTTTGTGGATGAGATCTGGCGCTGCTCTGTGCTGTGCCATGCCCTTGGGATGCACTTGACTGTCCTGTGATGTCCCGGCCCTGTCTCTGCGGGCAGTCTTTAACCCAGTGATAGGTAGACCCGCATCTGAGACATTCGCCAGACTGTCAGTAACATTTGGCACCTGTGTTGCATCTATCACAATGCTCACAGTACCAGGATCCATCATCAGTGACTTTCTCCTTAGCTTTGTTACGCCGGCCTGCCAAATCGGCCAGATTGGCCAGACCTCCTATTTGCTCGCTGGGATCCCGTACCTCTGCTTGTACCCTGGGGTTGTTGTGTAGCAGGTCGAACCCCAGTTTCTTCCATTTCAACAATTTGTGCCTTTTCTACCGCATCCAAGTATTTGGTGATACCGAGCGGTGCCACATACTTTCTGATAACACCTCGCAATCTGCTGATGAACCTCTTTGCTTTTTGTTCCTCATTTCCTTCATATTGGGGAACATATCTGACAAGTTGGTCAAATTCTCATTCATACTCAGCGACCGTCATGTCCCCCTGTTCCAGGCTGTCAAACTCTGCCTGGTGGCAGTCTTGGGCATCATAACCTACCCACCGCTCATGAAACATAGCAGTGAACTCATTCTATGTTACTCTAGGGTCTCATCATCCTTTAAGGACATACTGAGCCATCCTGCCTTCTATAATAGTCTTCCACCAAGCGTATGCTCGGTCATGAAGATTAAATGTGGCCAATGTAACCATGTCATGATAGGAGAAACCTATCCTCCCAAGTATCCTTTCCATGTTCGTGTACTATGCTTCCATGGATTCTGGTCCTTTGTTACCTGTGAATCTTGCGGGGTTCAAGCGTTGGAAGTGCTCCAACATTGTTAAACCTTCTGTGCTCGTGGTGCCCTGAGTTTAAGACCTCTGGGCCCTCAGTACATCTTTTGTATGATTATTTACTGTCCGGTAGGGATGCTCACCTCATCGTTCATAGATAACCTATACTTGACTGTGTGCAGATCGGTCAGGAACAACAACTTCCGACCGTACTCTTTGCACTTGGGGGTGCCTTCTTTCATCATCTGTATCATCATCTTCGGCATTATCCCCGACATCGGTGATAAGATCATCAATCTCTTTACCATCAATTTCATCATCATCAATCATGTCTGTAAAATCATCATCACTATCATCTTCATCATCTTCTTCATACGCATAATCATCTGTGGTATCCTCCTGGGGCTGATTTATAGGGGCACCCTGGTCTGCCCTCGGTACAAGGGTATCAATAACCGTTCTCAGCTGCCCTAGCACCTACTAGAGGTTCTCTGGGACCTACATCTGCGACGGTGGTGGGGGAGCTGGTTGTGCTTGTGGAGGAGAACCTGCATTTCCCGCCTTCGACGTTGATGCCGTTGTGCGCGGGTCCTTACCATTTCCTGTTCATTCCATAAAATAACATACATATAATGGTTAACAACATAAACTTAGCAGCAACAGTGTATCCTATGGCTCTGTAGAGTTGATGCAATGTATGATGCATGATACAAATTTATCACATAGAAAAATTCGCACCAAATAACACACAATAGTACAATAAGCAATCAGACAATCCTACATTCTTCCATTTAAGTATGACTGGACCAACCACCTATAGTCCCACCTCTCATTCCAACATAGTTCTTATGAGGAGGTGGCTAGCCTTATCACAGAACCATCCTGGAATAATCGGTGGCACAGGATAAGCCCATCCAATCACACTCTCCTTTTTCCTTCTATATCCCTATCTTATCCAGGAAACCTGCTCTGATACAAACTTGTCACCACCGCCTCCTTACATGACCCGGTGGAAGCGGACGCGGGGCCGAAAGGGTAGTGGTGATGATCACTTTACCTTCCTTAACACAGCTAGTATGATGCTCTAGTTCCATTACCCGGTCCCTGGATCCCATAATCATTCATAGTACAACAATTACACAGTTCCCAGCTTGACCACTTGTCAGTCAAATATTTTTAGAAAATACGACAAATGTCTAAATTAAGTTTTGTAAAATTTTCTGGAAACTACACAAATGAGGTTACAACCACATAAATGTTCAGGATTTTTTGCAAAGCCAAACAGTAGAGTTTATTCAGGAAAGTTATCCCTAAAATGCTATTTTATGAAATTTAGCAGCACTTCGTTTCTTTCCTGTAATCCAGACTTTTACAACAATTACACATATACTGAGCTCAGCTCAGATCAGATACTCCGAAAGGAATCTGCCTCTAGCAAGCATTCCCTGATAAAGTAAACATGTATCATCACCATAATCCAAGGAATGAAATCTACATCCATATATACATCATCATCTTCAAAAACTTATCAATTGTGCATCTTTATATACATTTGTCAAAAGATGATTGTCTAAGCTACATGTACAGTGCAACCTACTTCTACAGAGATAGTTTAACATGTACTCCATCCACTATAAATCAGGTGGTCAGTTAGGCAACACCGACAATCTGGCCTGACACTACTGCTGCTGCTGCTGCTGTAGCTACATACCAAAATAAGTGTTAACCATTAGTCAATGTACAATTATTCTATTTCTGGAATTCTGTAACATAATCTATAAAAACATCTTTTTCTCTATCGGGAACACCCCTAAGCTGTACATATTGTATAATATAACATATGAGCAATTTCTGTACCTCTGTATCAAAATACTGTACGGCCAAGCAGAATCTCAATCCACGGCCGTAGATCCTGATGCTCCTAAAAATATGGAGATATAAGGGGTGAGTTTCTGAGAGAACTCAGTAAGGCGTTAGGTAAAAGTAAAGGGGGTATTCATTCATTACCTGTAATGAAAATGTTAGCATGAGCAGTATGTAATATACTATGCATCCTATTATAAATATGAACATGATATGCAATGCACAGTCATCATCATCATTATATGAAGGACCCCGAAGGTTGTTTTGCAACCCGTCAGAGTCTCCCAGTCATCATACTGGTGCAGAGTACTAGCGTGGGCCGTACGTTCCCCGTAACCATCATTAAGAAGTAGCAGTCATCATCATCAGGTCTACCATGGTAACAATGCAGGTCGTGAAACCAAGACCTGTCATATCATCATCAGTCATCAGGTTTGATGGAATGATCACGCAGATCATGACTTTGGAACCTGGAGCATCCGTGTCGATCTTCATGCGACTGCAGTGCATCATCATCATAGGGGAGTTGGAAGTCCTGCATCTATGGTACCTGCATACCTTTACCCCTACCATGGAACTAGTCTCAGGAATCATCAGGCCCCACCCTCGACTCGAGAGCTAGTTTCAACCAACCTATACCGCATAAATGCATATATAAGAAGGTTAAGCCCTTATCTGAAAGCAGTCAGTATATGCTGTCAGTGAATCGATTTAGTCACTATTCATCCATTATTGTTTAGGACAGTCTTGTCATTCTGAACAATCATACAGTTCATAAGAATCATTTTACATCGCTTCCTTAACTTTTTCATAGTTAATCATTCGGCCTCCAATTTCCAAATTGGCCGTTCCTTATCCGTTATCCGTGAAATTCCATACATGAGTAATACGCCTAATTGTATTACTATCCGTGCATTAACATTCCATTTCCCATGACAATTCTTTAACATAATCATCATTAGCGATTTTTGGCCCATTTTCCCCAAATAGGCTAAACCTTTTTCAATTCTTCCATAACTTCTTATTCATGCATTTTGATCTATTCTAAGATCATCCATGTATTAACATTCCAATTTCCATCAATATTCATCAATTTCTCAATCTTACCCATTTTTTGACTTAACCCATATCTTTATCATGGACATTGATTCGCAACTCATTCCAAGAATTAAAGTTTCTTAGAATCATCATATACATCCAATTGAAGCATCAATTCATCAAAATACAACACTTCATTCCTCTACCAATTTTGGAGCCTTAACTCTTAGCTCCTTAATTCGATTGGAATTGATCAAACCTCCAAGCTTTAAAGTTGTCCTAAATCCACTCAACAACAACAATTAAGCATCAATTCTACTTTTCCCAAATTTTAGTTCATCATGGCTCGAGAACCCTAATTCCATTTCTTCCAATTCATGATATATGGTTGGTTTAAAGCTTGTTTCTACTTCATATCTAGCATTAGAACAAGCTTACCTCAACAATACTTCAAGGATTGGACAAAATCCTTCAACCATGAATAGTAGAAAAAACACCCCAAGCTTGAAAATAAGAAGATTAGGTGATTCTCTTGTTGAATCCTTGCTTCTATAATGAATCTTGCATGAATCTTGCTTCACCTTGAGTTTTGGTGGCTTAAAAGTGGAGATTTGGTGAGGTTAGGATGACAGGGTTCTTTGTTTAGAGTGAGTAGAAAGAAGATGAAAAAGTTATGAAATGAAAAACATATCAGAACTCACGTTTAACAATTCTGCAGCTCTTGGCGCCAACCTTGGCGCCAACCTTGGCGCCACTATGGCGCCAACATGGCACCACTATGGCGCCACAATCCTCTGCTGGCCATTTTTCTCATTTCTAGCACCATCCCCAGTGCCATGATCATGCCAAGACCTCCAGAAATGTCCATCTAGTCTGTTCCTCCAGGTTTGGTGCCACTATGGCACCGTAAGCCCTAAAGCTCCTCTTACTTCCGTTCTTGGGTCTGTAACGCCCCAAATGATTTCGTGTCCATTCAAATAGAAAATCCTGGCTTATAACCTCCCGAAACATGCCATTTCATACAGTTAAACCTTAATTAACTCTGTGACATGTAATTACAAGAAAAACATACCTTTTATTATTGAATCTTTATTGGTGACCGTAACATTCTCCCCCCTTAAGACTCTTGGTCCTCCAAGAGCACTTTCAGTCTTTTATATTCCTGGGGGTAATGGTCCATCATTTCCTGTTCAGTTTCCCAAGTTTCTTCCCATTCATAGTGGTATGACCATTACACTTTAACCATCGGTGTTACGGCCACCGACGGAGTTCATCAGAAAAGTAAAAAGGTAAGAAATTCCGTTGTGAAATGTTCATGATTTTATGTGAAGGTTTTGTTCAGTTAATGGTTCGGTCG
>JBBYHH010248708.1:0-13028 GCA_038382905.1 Daphne laureola
CGTGGGATGGCTCACCGGACTCGTATTGACACGGTGGAGCTAAAAGGCATGGGATTTTGGTGATGAAAAGATGTGGACAGGGAGAGAAAGATGATGGCCGATGGTTCGTTGAACAACTCGTTCTTTTTTTTTTTGTTTTCTTTTGTTACCAGCTCCTCTCCTCAGCCTTTTTAAAGCCACAGATGTTGATTGACAGAAGATAGATTAATGATGAAGGAGAGGAAGTCAGGTTGATGGATGGTTGAAGGCAGAGGCGTGAAGGTGCAGGTGATCGGCGGTTTTGACGGAGCACGCTCGTTCTGCATTTCTCTTTTTCTTTTTCTTTTTAATTTTATTATTTATTTAATTAATTAATTACTTAATTAATACTTATTTACTAAATCTAATTAACTAATTACTCCTAACTATTCAAAAGAAGTCCCACTTAAATTTTAAAGTAACAACATAAAGACTAGAACAAAAGAAAATGCCTAAAAATATTAAGAAATATGTAATAATAGAAACTAAACATCTCAAAAATTAAAATCTATCGCCTCCTAAAAATATTAATCCGGACAATAATTTTTAGGATTATTACAACACAAATGGAAATGGACAGTGAAAAATAAGCACATGCTTGGAATTTCTCATACCCATAGTATTAGCAGCCAAAAGAGAGACACTTTATAGCATGGAGGTTGATATGGCAGCAAAGAGAACTCGACTAGCAAAGATTTTCCAAGACACTTTCGCAGATATACAACCAGCGGCGGCACCCGACAGTCGGGGCTGCCGAGACCAATGATTTACCTGTTCTTGAACCGCTGTGGCTTGAGGACGCCCCAAGCAGTTCGTCAGCTGAAGGCCCTCACTCAACAGGTTAAACCGCAAGTGATGTTTCTTAGTGAAACTCATTTACCTGTTCGAGGAATGGAGCGGGTGAAGCAACAGTTAGGTTTTAAACATATGTTTGTAGTTCCGAGTTCAGGGGAGAATGGTCTTTCAAGGGGATTAGCCTTTCTATGGTCAGAGGAAATTGGAGCTAGCCTTGGTAGCTTTTCTGTAAATCACATTGACATGGAAGTTACTTGGAAAGGAATCGAACAAAAGTTCAGGGTCACGACATTTTATGGCGAACCAATCACTCATCAACGCCAAAATGGATTGAATTTGCTTAAAAGATTGAAGACCAGATCGACACTACCATGGGTGTGTGGTGGTGATTTTAATGAGATACTTGATGCTAGTGAAAAATGGGGTGGATTAGAAAGAAATGAACATCACATGGAAATATTCAGAGAGGCCATAGACTTTTATGGATTAGAAGATTTGGGTTACCTTGGACCGGGTTATACGTGGGCTGGTAACCGCGCCAGAGGAGTGAGAATCAGGTGTAGACTTGATCGAATTCTTGCAAATTTTAATTGACAGTCCCTATTTCCTACAGCCACAGATCGGGTACTAGAGGGACCGATTTCAGACCATTGCGCGATCATCCTACACTGCAAGCCACTTATAAAGGCTGCGGGAGGGGGTGAGAAACCATTTCATTTCGAATCAATGTGGTTACACCATCCGGAGTTTGAAGGTGAATTGCTGAGATTATGGCGAGAAGGGAGTCCTACAACAGGTACCTCATTCTTTCACAAGACCCATGCATTAAGAATTGGGTTGAAAAAATGGAACAGGGAAACATTCGGCCATATTGGAAAAAAGAAGGAACAATTAGAAGAACAACAACTGCAAAGGGCAGCAAAAGGCATACCAACAGTGGAGAAATACGATCAGATGAGCAAGGTTAAAGCGGATTTAACAGAGTTGGAGACAAGAAATGAAATCATGTGGAAACAAAGATCACGGTTGGACTGGTTGCATGAAGGTGATCACAACACCCGATTTTTTTACTCGTATGCGTCAAAAAGAAAAAGAAACAACCGGATTGTGAGATTGAAGGATGACTTGGGATGTTGGCGAGAGAAACCGGAAGACATTGCTGCAGTAATCCAAGCTTATTTCTTGTCACTTTTTACCTCCTCTAATCCGCCAGATGAAGACTCAATTCTGGCCTCATCACAACAAAAGTCACTCGCGCACTCAAACATATGCATCCGATAAAAGCTCCTGGTCTGGATGGGCTCACGACACAATTCTACCAACTATTCTGGCCACAGGTTAGTAAAGATACCATTGATTATTGCTTAAAAATATTAAATGGTGGTATAAGTGTGCAAGAGATTAATTAAACATATATTGCACTTATTCCGAAAGTCTCAAACCCGTAGAGTATCAAGCAATTTCGGCCAATTAGCCTATGCAATGTGATATACAAACTTGTGGCGAAGGTTGTTGCTAACCGACTGAAATTGGTCCTCCCGCATATTATTTCGGAAGAACAAAGCACATTTGTTGGAGGGAGACTCATCACAGACAATGCGTTAATTGCCTAGGAGCTTCTGCATTCGATCAAGCACAAGAATTCAGGAGGAGAGGGGCAGTGTGCTATAAAGTTAGACATGTCAAAAGCATACGACCGCATTGAGTGGAAATTTGTGGAAAAAATGATGCAAAACTGGGTTTCCCTGGAAGAATTATTATGACTATCATGGATTGTATTTCTATTGTCAGGTACTCCCTCTACTCAACGGTGGGCCTGCCGATGAAATTACTCCACATAGAGGCCTTCATCAAGGTGACCCGCTCTCTCCCTATTTATTTATCTTATGTGAAGAGGGACTATCTACAGCTCTTACTAGAGCAGTTAATGCAAGATGTATTTCTGGAGCTCTAGCAAGTTACGGAGGTCTCTGGATTTCTCACTTACTATTTGTTGACGACTCACTCCTTTTCTGTGGTGCTAATGAGGAAGAACCTGATCGAGTACTTGATATCCTACACAGATATGAAGAAGCATCGGGCCAAAGTGTAAATTTAGACAAGACCATATTATTTTTCTCACCAAACACATCACTCCCCAGAAGGTAAACGATTATGACAAAATTTGGTGTTAGTGAGGCAAAACAAATGGAGAAATATTTGGGCCTCCCGGCGATTGTTGGTCAAAGCAAAAAGAGAGCGTTCGGATATCTTGTGAATAAAGTTGAAAAGGTAATCCCAGGGTGGAACTATAAAATGCTTTCAAAAGGAGGGAAAGATATTTTATTGAAGGCGGTGGCACAAGCTATACCAACCTATACCATGTCGGTCTTTTTAATCACCCCTACAATTTGTGAAAGAATTGAACGGAAGATGAACAGGTACTGGTGGTCACACAATCGAGCAGGAACTGGGATTTTCTAGAGTAAATGGGTGGAGCTTTGTAAAGAAAAGAATAGTAGCGGTATTGGATTTCGACGCATGCACGAGTTCAACACAGCTATGTTAGCTAAGTAGGGATGGAGGCTGATCACCAAACCGCAATCTCTGTGTGCCAGAGACTTAAAACATAAGTACTACAGGCACAAGGACTTCTTTCAGGCAGAAAGAGGCAGCAATCCGTATTTAACTTGGCTAAGCATTCTGGAGGGGATAAAGGTTCTAGATCGAGGAGTGCGGTGGCGAGTGAACGGTAGACAGAGCATCCACCCATGGCAGGATCCATGGCTGCCCGACAATGAATCATTCAGGCCGCAAGGTCGAATGCCGCGTGAGGGCCTGAACCTCCGAGTCTCTGATTTGTGGGATGAAAGTACTGGAAGGTGGTGGACAGAATTACTAGACGAGCTCTTTATTGCA
Organism: Daphne laureola; assembly: GCA_038382905.1. Lineage (NCBI taxonomy): Eukaryota > Viridiplantae > Streptophyta > Magnoliopsida > Malvales > Thymelaeaceae > Daphne > Daphne laureola. The sequence goes on from JBBYHH010248708.1 coordinate 3,712, forward strand.
GCAGACATTGAATGCATTAAAGCTGTCCGTCCATCAGGCCTTAATGATCCAGATCTGATAATGTGGCATTTTGACTCTTTCGGCGAGTACACTGTCAAAAGCGGGTATTGTCTTCTCCAACATTCATTAAATGAGAAAGTCGGCATATTTAATAAAAAAATATGGATGACGATTTGGGGGTCGCAGGCACTTTAGAAAACAAAGATCTTTATGTGGCGGCTCTTTAGAATATGCTTACCACTTAAAGCAGAACTTGCATGAAGACACATCGAGGAAGATGATTTATGTCCCTTATGCAAATAAGAATCAGAAATTGAAATTCACATTTTTTTCATGTGCCCCAAGGTCGCGGATATATGGCAAAAGCGAGGCCTCCAAAGATTAATGAGTTGTACATCTCCGGATTTGCCTTCATGGTTCAGCTTTATTGACAAGTTTAAACCTGCAGGAGGCTGTGAGCATATTTTTATAATTGCATGGACAATCTGGTACCACAAAAATTGCAAGGTTCATGAAAATTATAAATTTAATGTTCATGATATTTTGTGGCAGATTGAAAGAGCAATTAATGAAGCAAAACTGGCGCAAATGCCTTTGATGGCGAGAGCAGGAGCTTCCTGGGTAAAACCGCCTGCTTCCTAGACCAAGTTGAATACAGATGCAACCCTTGACGGCAAAGGAAAGATAGGACTGGGAGCGGTTGCAAGAGATAGTAATGGCCAAGTTGTAGATGCAATGGTATATCCGATAGCAGGCATCCAGGATGTCTTTTTTGCCGAAAGCTTGGCCAGCCAGGAAAGCTTAAACATTATTGGTAGATTCTGCTCATCAAGAATTATTGTGGAAACTAATGCTAGTCGAGTTGCAGGGGCAATAATAGCAGGAACATTCATGCGCTCGAATGCATGGAAACATATATTAGATGCACGAAGCTCTCTTATCAAATTTGAGGCTTGACAGATTTTCCATTGTTTTCGGGAGAGCAACAAGGCAGCTCATGAATTAGCTCAGCTCGCATTACAGAAGGATGAACCTATCATTTGGATTGAAAAAATCCAGGATTGTATTATGGCTCTTGTGTAACCGTGCTACTCTTTCGATCTCTCATTCTCTCACTATTCTCTCTCTCCCTCCTTTGCCCCCACTGGGCCCTCGAGGTTTCTACCTGATATCTTCCCCGTTGTTCTGGTAGGACCATAGTGAATCCAGGCCTAGGTAGTTCTTCTGTTTTTTTATCCGACCTTAAAAATGGAAGAGAACATTTGGATGGGGTCCCCTCCCCGGGGATCCCTTTCGTTATAAAAAAATGATGTAACCACGAATTACGTATAATTACTACTCAAAGCTATTAGAATGAAGTTAATAATGTCAATTAATACCAATTAATGATGAATCAGAAGAATATCAGCTGAAGCAGATGGAATAAGATAATTTTTCATTGAAAGAAGCATCACATTGCACCACAAAAACATCATTTCGCATGGAGTGCATCATTTGATGCATCGAGTGTATCATTTGATGCATGAAGTGCATCATTTTAGAGGATGAAGTTCATCATCTGAGTTCATTATTCGGGAGAGGAAGTACATTATGTGTGAGCTGAAATGCATCATTAGTGAGAAAAAGTGCATCATGTTTGTAAAAGAGAGCATCATAGTGGAAAAGGAGAGCATCAATATGGTGACCAATCGCATCATTTTGAAAAGTTGAAGAAAATGAGTGCATAATTAATTCATCAGAATGAATGTTTCATGTTTATAAGGGAGAGCATCATAGTGCAACAAGAGTGCATCGTTGTGGTCCACAAAGACATCATTTGGGGAGGTTGAAGAAAATGAGTGCATCATTAAGTCATTAGAACGAGTGTATCATGCTTTTAAGGTAGCGCATCATACTTGAAACCAAGAGCATCATTTTGGTCACCAAGTGCATCATTTTGAAATGTTGAAGAAAATGATTGCATCATTAAGTCATTAAACGAGTACATCATATTTATAAGGGAGAGCATCATAGTGCAACGAGAGTGCATCGTTGTTGTCACCAAAGGCATCATCGTGGGTGGTTGAAGAAAATGAGTGCATCATTAAGTCATCAGAATAAGTGCATCATGTTTGTAAGGTTGATAAAGAGTATCACTCTGGTCACCAAATACATCATTTTGAACCAATACATCATATTATCTTGTCTAATAGCGAAGAACATCAGTTGAAGTGCTGAGCTCATCACAATAATCAAACGAAGCATCATTGTAAGCGCATAAAGCATCAGTTTATGCACTCCATCATTTTAAAATGTTGAAGAAAATGTTTGCATCAAAGTTTATTGAGAGTGCATCATTTTTTAAGGATGGAGTGGATCATTCATGAAGTGCTTCATTAGTGGGGCATAATGCATTATTAAGTCATCATAAGGGGTTCATCATGTTTGTGTACGAGAGCATCATAGTGCAACGATAGTGCATCATTAGTGGAATAAAGTGTATTATTTGATAGCACAAGGGCATCACTACGGACAATTCAACAAAGTGCAGCATTGTCATGAAGATGACTGCATCATGTTGTTATGGGAAAGCATCATAATGCCATGTAAAATGCATCATTGTCATGATCAAGTGCATCAATGTGTGCTGTAGAATGAATGTTTGCATCAGATTCATCAGAAATGAGCGCGTCATATTGTTATCAGAGAGCATCATAGTACATCGAGAATGCATCATTGAGATGTCAGAGAGCATCGTTTTGGGCTATTGAACAAACGTGTCAGAGTCAGTAGTTTTTTGTCACCGGAAGAAGGGGGTGGGGTAGATTTGTTACTAGTTTTGTTGATTTCGCCAAAAAAATGTAGATCGGTTTGTTTTCTGTCTAATTTGGTTGCTCCGTATGGAAGGAAGGAAGAATTACCGTAGATTCGGAGATTCCAGAATTGTCATCGACAAACACGGCGACAAGTTGTAGTCGTGTTCTTTCTTCCTTATTCTATCTATAGTCACATATGGTGTGCCTATGACACAACCTATCCACACTCTTTTACAAACATGATACTTTTTCACTCAATTTTTTTGATAGGTTTTACTCGATTCATGTTAGGCACTTTTTGTTACACAACATTGTTTTTTTTTTAATTTATAGACTAATTTAATTAGAAATTCATCCAAATAAAACAAGCCTGAAATGAAAAGTAGCGACAACTAGAATGGTGCAAAAGTTCCTGAGCATAAAGCTTAAACAACTACCTAACAGAATGCTAGAATAAAAAATACAAATAAATCTCAAACTTCCCCAAACCCACCTAAAAAGGCCTAAGAGCACCATCATTGCCATGATGGATAGACAGATAAGGTATGCGAGCTCCCAAAACCCCTGATATGCTCCAATTGAGCAAAATAGTGTTGGCACATCATGGCGGTGCGCTGATGAGAGAGTGATGAGATTAACCTGCATATGACAAGCATGTGTAAAGTAACAGAAGAAAAGGGAAATAAACGCAAAAACCAAAAGAAAAATAGACCGATATAAAGTCAAAACTAATAGCAGAAGTTTGGCCATTTCGAGCACCACCAGAACTGGCCAAAAAGACCCATCATGCAACCTATTCACACAGGGATCGAGTTATTTTATAATATTCCCAGCATATTACACCTTTTATGTGATGTACCTTTTCGTTTGGTTTTGTTTTGTTTTTTTTTTAAATTGTAACGTTTTTTATTATTATATATTTTTATGTTTCCATATACATGTTCCAGAATTTTTGATCCCATTTGCGAGACAGTTTACTTCTCAAAGTAAACCACCAGTTTAGTGGGTTTAATAGTACAAATCATAAGCCACAGTTTCACGCTCTGAGACAGACCAACATTCAGCTGCAGAGAATCAGGTGGGCTGTGTGATTGAACCAAGAGTCTTTGAAACCAGAGTCCTATTCTTCTTTGCTTATACTCCTTTTGATTGTAGCCTGTGGTGTAAATTGCGGCGGTGTTCGCATTAGGATGAGCGAAATCAGCAATGACACCAAAGGTTATTTTTTATTTATTTAATTTTGTTAATTTGAAGCCTGCAATGAAGTTTTTGTTGTACAAATATCAAATTCCGTAGTTCCATTTGTAAGTCGATGAGAATTGTTTTGTAGATAATGTTGAGGAAAGGAAGGAACTGGAGCCAGATCCTGGTGAGGAGTCATCACACAAGGAAAAAAGGGAAATGATGAATGCGCTAATTGATTTCCCAGCATCGGAATTTAACAGTAATCAAGGAAATGACAGTGTTAACGGCCAACCGGAAGGTGAGGTTGGCGTGGTCAGTGGAGAGAATGCTGGTGTTACAGGTGAGTCCTTAAAAATTCATGGAAAAAGTCTTTAGTTTAGAGAAGTGGATAGTTTTACGGAATCCTTGATTTTTTATGAGCATCAGAAATTAAAGTTATTGAAGTGAATGGATATTCTTTTGTGATTTTTTTATTTTTGTATGTTACTAGTTAAAGTTTGTATGTAATGTAAGGTAGAATTGTTGAAGCAAGCTTATATATATTTTTTTGTGAGGTTGGTAAAGTGTTTGCAGTGAGCTATGAAAGAAAGTTCAATATAAAGTTTTGATTAATATGCAACATATTGTGGCGAAGTAGAATGTCCAAGCTTTAGTTTAGGTATTAGCCAAGTCAATGTGCTGACAACAACAACATATGAAGATGAACGAGTAGACCTTGGGGGGATTCAAGGTGTAGTAGAGGTAGGGCAGCAATTGGAGTTGGCTACAGAACAAAAAGCTGATGAGTGTAGCAAGGCGGTGGGTTTTAGAAGCGTAGCAGTGGATGAAAATATAGTCATTGAAGGTATGGTGTTATGGTGCTATTCTGAAATGTAATTATTTTGTTGGATACGTTTAACCAAAAAAAGCATATCAGTTGTTGTTGGTTTAACTTATCTGGTTGTTGCGTACAAACGATGATTCTAATGGACTAAGGAGTGTTGTTGTATCTCTTTGTCGGGGAAAGGGTATGAGATTGGGTGGTGAATGTTCAGTTGAGGTAGTAAGCTTGAGTACTGCTGAAACGCCTGAAGCTCACGACTAAGTTGGTATGTCTATCTATTTTATGTAGTTATTTATAATTTGCATCTTGGTTTTGTTTAGCTACATGCTTTATGTTGTGACTGATTTTCTGAGTTTAGTGGTAAAATGGTATTGTAGACGAGTATTCGAATATTTTGAAAAGGTTGGTCGGCAGGATAGTGTATGTGGAAAAATTTTGTAGTTTTTTATGGATAGGAAGAAAAGGGAATGACAAATATTATGTTCAATCGCATAGTGTGTAAACATATAATTATATAGTAACAGATTATATTTCTTTCATCTTGTTCTAATTTGTATTGTATGTGTACACTGTGTTTTTTTTTTTTTTGCATTATCACACTTAATGAGGAGGCAAATGTAAATGAATAAGAGCAAGTATAAACCTGTTGCACACTTTGATTCCCATGGATGAAACAGAAGCACTAGGGTCCAACATTAATAAACAATGAGAGACTAAGTGGGTAATGTTGGAATGGATTGTGACCGTTGTACTGAACTGTTGTATCTAATCTACCTTTTTTTTTAATGTCGGAGAAGGCTTAGTTGGTGCATAGTGTTAGAGAGTTCGGTATTAGGAGCTAGCACTGTGTAATTAAAATTTTGCTTATATGTATGTGTAGGGCAACATGTTGAAGTACACGAACCAACTTTTTTGAAAGAGAAGATAAGCAATTTGTTTAAAAGTGGTGGGAACGTGCAATATGTAGAGGAAATAGAGGAAGCGAGCAAGTTAGTTGGTCGAAGAGGTATTCTTTGAACTCCCATTTGTAGGTTGTTTTTTATTTTATTTGTAGTACAACTATGCTTGCTGTTGTTTTGGTACGGATTTTGTCACGGTATAAATTTCATTTCATAGTATTTGTTGTTGTGTTCTCTGGTTGGCTTTGTTTTTTAACAATGTGTACTTTTTCTGTATGCGCATAAAGAAGAGTTGTAGTCATGTAATCGTGTATTGTATGTTTCTGTGTTTACATTTTGAGGAGTTGGATAGAAATTATAAGTGCGACTTGAAGCGCGTTTTTTAATAGCTTTATCAGTTACTTGTTGTACTTATATTATTTTGGGTTTTTTTAGGGGAAAATGTGAAGGGACAGACAGTTGATTCTTCTTTACTGGAAATGAATAGTGATGAGGACTCTCAGGATCATGTGTGAGTCAAGTTTATTTTTGTGCTTGTTTTTTTAGTCGAGTATTGTTTCTATTGTAGTTTGGTTGAATAATTAATTGTAAGAGATGAAATTTTTCTTTTTAAATGTCTCATGTGATATTAGTCCACTTTCAATGAGGATGAAGCTTTGTTATTAGAAAGTTGGGCTGGACGAAGGGTGCGGGAATATAGGAAAACCAAATCGTGGAGAAATGTCTACTGTTCCTTTCCATGGAAAGTGTATTACAGGTAGAGGAGTGAAGAAAGTGACGAAGGTTGTGAAATGTAGTGATAAGCTGGGAAAGGTTGACAAAGGCAAAGGTATTTTAGTGAGGTATGGTTGGAATTTTTTTGTTGGGTGTACCAAAAAATCTAATATGGTGTATGCAAATAGTTGTGTAATGCATGTTGATTTTTTGGGCTTTGACGTTTTAGATTAGATAAGTGTGGGGGATTTTGTTGATTGTGATTAACATATATATTAATGTGTTTTTATTTTAACGTTGGCAGTCCGGGAAAAAATGGAAATGTTCAGGATCGAAGGGAGCCTCGTACAAGGAACAAAAAAATGGTTAGTTGTGTTAAGAATTAGAGGTAAAAAAACATGCAGATGTAAATAAATTAATATTAGGAAATATGTCTACATTGAGTTGTAGTATATAGTTATGGAAATGCCTGAAATTATGTTTTAAATGATAGTTGTTTTGTTGTTAATACCAGGGAAGCTAATATCAAACTAAAATCAAGGGAAGATGGGAATGAGAAATTGCTAGGAGGGGAGATGTTAGCTGGAAGAAAGAGATTTGTATGTGAGGATACAAGAAATGAACCAGAGAGGAAGAGGAATAGGGGAATCACAGATGAAGAGGTTGGTGATGGATGTGGCAGGTATGAATTTGTTGTAGCCATTTATGTTTGTAGATGTTGTGCTTCTGTGTAATTTTAATATGACTTAGTTGTTTTTTCTTCTAGATATAATCGAACCTGTTCGCCATGACGGTTCGTTGAAGTAATTGACGTAATAAGAAAATCGTAAAAACTTGAAAGAGTAGTATAGGAGCTTGGACTTTGTGATTTGCTAAGTTTGAGATGTCGTTACTTGTCTAAAGACTTGGTTGACTGGTTGATGGAGCACTATAACCCACTGGATATGACGATACATTTTGGAGGGAATGTAGTACGCATAAAGATGAAGGATATTAGATTAGATTTGGGGGTTTCTATGGGTTCGATAACTATTGACAAAGTTATTGAAGATCAAAGTGTTAGGGAAGCGTTTATTGATGATTGGGTTAGATGCAGTGAGGGGAAAAAGGATGGACCAACCCGCACTGAACTGGATGAAGTATTAAGAGCGATAGTGAGGGTGGGGATAAGTTTAAGAGGAATTTCCTGGTCTTTGTGGTCTCTAGATTGTTGGCGCCTACTAACTGTTGACTTTGTTGTCTTCAACCACTTATTTTTATGATTCCAAGAAATCAACGCGTTGATGGCCAGATGTTCAAAACACAAGCTTCAAGTTTCCTAACCCATGAAGCATTCTATCATGAATCCATCCACTCCACTATTGAGCAACAATAATGAGAGAATATGTTCAAGTTCGAAGCTCTCAAGAAATGTCAAGATTAAAGAAGAAAATTCATCAAGTTGCTGAAGTTAGTCTTCATCAATGCGTTGATGGAAGATGGAAAAATCTGGAAAGATTCACAATGGCTAGAAATCAATTAGCCAACATTCACAAAACTCCAAAAAAGAAAGATTTCATACATAACAGTTATATTGAGAACTGGAGATGCTCCTACCCATCTACACATATTTTGGAGCCTATAAAAGTAGTAGAAGAAGAAGGAAGAAGAATACACAACTCAAGAACGCCAATATGTACATTCTGTGAATACTCTTCATTATCCTACTCACTCACACAGATCAAAAGACACTCTCGAGCTATCATTCACAAAGCTGCAAGCATCCAGAAGATCATCAGCATCAGCTTTGCCAACATGAGAGAAGCCTATTGTTCTGCATCTTTTATTGTAAAAGGCTATCTTTCTCGAGCTTATATTGATCAACTTCATTAGTTGGTGGTTTTAGACCAGTTCTACATCATTGATTAACTGAAACTTCCCAAGAAAGAGGAATGTTGAGAGTCTGTTCTATCAACGCATTGATCACATTGTTATTGTCATCACTTTAAGTCATGTTTGTCAGGCAACCTTGGCGTAAAGTCTTGTGTGTCGGGCAACCATTGATCAAGTCTTGTTAGTCGGGCATTTTGTAAAGTTTTGTTAGTCAGGTAATTGGTAAAGTCATGTTAGTCAGACATTAGGCGTAAATTCATGTGTATCAGGCAGTCTTGGTGAAGTCATATGTGTCAGGAAATCTGTATAAGCCCTGTGTGTCAGACCTCAGTTCTAGTGGAGTTACTCTCAAGTGTGTCTTGAGGAGATGACGTATGTTACACCCACTATTGGCAGGGATTTAGTTTCTGGAGGTTAGTGGCCGGAGGGCGAGTTGTCACGTGCATTAAGGTACGTTTGAGGGTAAGTATTCTACGTTCAAATTCAAGGTTATAGTACGAGGAAACCCGTGTTAGGGTTTATGGCTGAAGTTGGTGTCGGGTGCGGTTCGGTCGATAGAAGTTAGACCAGAATCGGCACGAACGCATGTAGGTTTTGCGTGTAACGAGTTAGGGTTGGTGGCCGACCAAGGTGGCCACGATAACTAAGGCCGGTGGCGGGCACCGCGAGTGCGCCGTGAGGATGCCGTGCCGGCAAGGAAAGGAAGGGCAGCAATGGACGACGGCGGCGCCGTGTGTGTACCGTGAGTGCACCGCGAAGTTGAGGAAGGCAGCAAGGTTCGACGGCGGACGCCGCGGGAGCGCCGCATGAACGCCGCACAAACGAAGATGAGGCAGCAATGCGCGGCGGCGGGCGCCGTGAATGCGTCGCGCTGACGCCGTGACAGACGACGGAGGCAGAGGAGCGTGGCGGCGGACGCCGTGGGCGCGCCGTGTGAGCGCTGCGAGCTCCGCCATTTTAAACGGGCCGGCATATTTCTTCTTCATTTCCGATTTTTCTTCTCTCTCTCCTCTCTCTCTAAAATCTACT
>JBBYHH010248817.1:0-21759 GCA_038382905.1 Daphne laureola
TCAAAATATTAAAAAAAAAAATTATAAATTAAATACTGAAAATAAAATATTCAAATCTTTTTAAGAGAGAGAGAGTAGATTAGTTGGAATAGATGCAATGATGTATAAAGACTCCTTAGCCTATTTTGTTGATTAATTAAATTTTGTATTTAGTTGTATTAAGAATGAGGGTCAATCGAACTAAAATAAACAGAAAGTTTGCTCCATAAGCGGATCTGCTAGGGTTCCCCAACCCAGCCGCCGCCGTCATGGATCACCTTCACCTGCACTGGTGCCTCGTCGGAGCTAGAGCTAGGGCCGCTATCGCTGGCAGCGCGTCCCTGTCGTCGAGTCGATCTCTCTACCGGCGTCCCGTCAGGGTGCTCTTGTTCGACGTGGCTTCAGGTGCTGCTCGCGCCGGCCCGCCGATTCGCGGTGCCAAATCGAAGCGATTACAGCGCCGCCTGCCCCTTTGTCGTTATGCTTCCAGTGACGATCGTCGATCTGCTTCCACCGACGTTTGTGATTTGTTTATCCGAGGGCCACGACGCCTCAGCCTCACTCAGCCCCGCCGACCATGCAGCTCCGCCACTCATGTGGCGCTTCAGTTTCTTCCCAGCTGTCGATGGTCTGGGCTTCCTCCGAGCGGCGAGCCCCTGTACCCCCTGATGCTGGCGATGTCTCGGTTTGGTGTGGTTTGGGTTAGAGGTTCACTTCAGGCTCGGCGAGTTTGTCATCTTGGGGTAACTCTGACTGTGACGTTCTCTGGGCTTTGTTGGTCGGCGGGCGGCGATGATTCAGGCCTTCATCTCCGCGTTTCGATCTCTGGTTCATGGGGTCTCGCCCTCCGTCGTCGGTCTTGCCACTGGTTGTCCCGACGATCGTCTGGGCCCTTGGCCTGGTTTCGGTTAGTTTGGGTTCCGATGGAACTGGCCGTTGTGCCTCTCGCCTGCGCTTCGATAGGCTGGCGTAAATGAGGGCGTCCTCCAATGGGGACTTCAGTTGTTATTGCTAGGGTGTTGTTGGTTCATACGTTGTTTTGGGCGCTTCTTCGGGAGGTCTCGTCACGGTGGGCAGTTTCGGAGTTGTGGATGCAAGGTGCAAAAGAGGTAGCTGTTCCGGCAGGGCTGAGCGTCGTCTCGCCCTGCCTAGAGGTATGATAGATTGTTGGCCGAGTTATTTGGGTTGTGGGTATCTCTGGGTAACTTGGGATCGATGGACCGTTCTCGTTCCATGGTCGATCATCAATTTTGGTGGTCTTGCCCACTTTCTGCGGCTGTTATTTACTTTATATTGGACACGCTATTATTTTTTCGTTAGTTTATTTTGTGTTTTTGTTTTGTTTTGTTATGTTGGATGCTGCGAAGGAACTTGTTGTGGTTAGCATTGTCACTATGGTTTGTGCTCTCCTCAGCCCACCATGGTGCACCGGTATCATTCAGTTTTTGGACAGTCAGGGGTACCAGGAGTTTGATACCAGATTCTTTTACCGTCATGGTGGTCATGACCGTCGTCATGAGTTCGTTTTGTCTATTGGGGTCAGTTTGTGGGAGCTTAGTCTTAGTGGTTCTAGTTTTCCATTATATTGATACCTATGTGGTTGTTTCACCCGTTACGGGCCGGTTTTGGTGTATCTTTTAGTAATTTAGTTCGTCGTTACTGACTTATTTTGTAATAAGTTATTATTAATAAAATACTCTCTCCGTCCTGAATTAATTGACCCATTTGACTTTCATGTTTCAAAGTCAAAGTTAAATGTTTGATCCAAATTTTTATAAAGATAATAAATGAAAACAAAATTCCAAAAAAATATATTTAGAAAAAGTACATTGCAAATTATGATTGACATATAATTTTTTTAACTTTAAACATCTAAACATCCATGAAAAAAAATCATAGATTAAATACCGTGAAATAGCAAAATGAAATGGTCTAATTAATTCAGGACGGAGAGAATATGTTATTTTTTGTTCAAAAACAAAAGAATGGGGGTCAATAAGACAAAATCGGGAAAAGACTTGAAAATGCTAATTTTCTAAAATTTTCGTTTGTAAGTTTTTTTTATAAATAGTTGTAATGTAGAACTAGTAAGGAGAGAAAATATTATTTTCAAAATTTTAAAAATTTAGTATTAAAATGGAATATTTTAAAATAAGGTTTTCTATTTTAACACATAAATTTTCTAAAATTTTAAAAATAAAATTTTATCTCCTTAATAACTAATTATACATACCAATTATTTACTAAACTTAAAATGAAAATTTTAAAAAAATTTCATAACTCACTCCTACGTTTCCAAATAAGAAACAAGGAACTGAGGGGTAGAGATAAGTTTCTCTCCTCTCTTTAAAATTTGGGAAATGAGGTTAGATGCAGAAATCAAATTCAATATAGAACAAAAAGCTTTCATATTTCTGGTCCAATGGGAAAATCAGTAGATCCTCTACGCATTGTCGAAGAAGGGAAGAGATTTAAAGGGTCAATTGTTTTTTTTAGGAGAAGATACTTGGTGGCTCAAATCTAATTGGAAAGATTTATTGTTGAATCAAGATATTGCGAAACATAGTTTCACAAGGAATTTCTCAGATGGAAGAAAGATTTATCTTCGGCTAAAATCCAACGGACATGGTTGTTTCATTCAAGTGGTTGAACCCAGTCGCAGTAAACGAACCACCCTAATTTTACCAGAAGGAAAACTCGGGAATGGCTGATGTCGATTCCTCTCTGTGTTGGATTTTGTGTCGTCGGACGGTAGGGATTTTGGTGGTGGTGGTGGCGGTGGAAGATCTTTTACACGTTGGATGACCAAATCAGTGTCTAGCAGAGCCGCGGTCGGCGATAAAGGTAAGGAGATTTTTGTTGAATCTTCTTCTACTACAGTCCCGGCGGCGGCTCCACCTATGGGTGTCGTTCCTGTGACTTCTTTGTGACTTCTTTGAGCGACTCTGGTGAAGGTGATGATGCGACAATGTTCTGCGGAGGTGTTCAGATACAGGGGAAACGCGGGGATACTACTCATGTGGGGCTTATCGATGTTGGTCGCTTCGATTCCACTGTGAATCATGGCGGCACCTCTTTTGCTTCGTCGGACAAGGAAGCTTGCTTGTTGGATCTTGGCGAATCAGGTGGGATAGCAGGGAGGAGTGTAGAACCTTGGCCGGTGGCTGGCGCTAGTTGCGGCGGTGGTGCGCTGCCTGTTGCGTCTGTCCCCGTTTGTGGGTATGGCGGAACGATTCTTTAGGGGAGGAGTGGAGCCGAAGCGTCTTCCTCAGGTGCTCTTCCGGGTGAGTTTTCAAATTCAAACTCAAATCTGGGGAAGTCACGGACGAGTGCGTCGAGAGTTATGGTGGAAAATCTGGGGAAGACGCATACAACATTGGGAGTTGATTTGGCAGCTTCGCAGACGGAGGTATTAAAGATGAACACGAATCGTCTGTCCCCTTGTCCTTCGTTTTTTTTTTTTTTTTTAAACGAAGGATGAAGGGAATAGACAAAAACGGCGACAGGCGATTCGTGTTCATTAAAGAGTCTCGCGTGCGAGAAATATTTCTCTCCAATATCGAAGAGATCCCTCGCGTGCAACCCAAAAAAGGGAACTTATGACATTAATTACCTCAAGCCATTGAACTTAAAAACAATACACATGAGAAGACCAAATTTTCAGATGGTTTATTGGAGAATTATGACAACTGACATGGCCGTTTTAGCTGTTGCTGTTGCCTGTTTGGGAGAAGTTTGACAAGAAACAAAAGTTGGGGCAGAAAAAGGCATATGGTCGAATAAAAGCTTCAGAATTGAAAAATGAATGATGTGCAAAATTGCGAATACATCAGGGAGAAAAAAGGGATTCCTCAAATTTTTAACTTTCTTCCGATTTAGGATTTTCTTCGGATCTTAATGTTAGATGGGTGATGTGCGGAGTTGAGAGTTTGTTGGGCCTTTTAGTTTTCTGGGTTCTTCATCGCGTTCCCATTGATGATGTTTGCTTCTTTTCTTTTCTATTAATAAAATCTTATTGCCGTTCGGGAAAAAAAATGTATTAAGAAAGGTAAAGTTATTTGATAGATTACTTGGAAAAATGTTATCTGTAATTTGTGTCAATATTATCGTAATTAACATGCGATGCTTTTTTCGTAAAGTAAAAACTTTTTTTTTTATATACAAAGGAAATAGGGGATTAGGAATACCAGAACTCGAATTCAAAACCTCTTACAAATGTCCACAAGAATATTGATCACTAGATCATCCTCAAGACAAGCGAAAACTTTTCATTGATAAGCAAGTTGGTTTTTAGACGTTACAAAACGTCATCAAAGACAATGCTTTGTCGCACCCAAAGCGCCATTGACATTATGTATGGTTCTTAAGGTGCGCCATCGATACATTTTCGGGGCTCTGACCCAGACCTCAACAACTATCATGGCCATCCCTTGACATTGAATCTCATGGTTTGGAGCAGCCGAGAGGGAATCTGTGCACTTCCATTCTCCCGTTTAAAGCAAGAGCTAATACATCGTATTCCTCCACATACCAGAGCTCAGATACTCTAGCCTGCATTGGATTTCTGGTTATGTAACTTGGAAAATCCAGTAATGAATTGAGATAGAGATCATCTGAATCTTTCTTTACGAGAAGCAGGATGAACATGAAACAACACTTAGCACTGGAAATCAATAATTCAATGTGATACATTACCTTATATCCACGGATTTTATCATTTAAATCAGCAACTAGCTTATGAAACAAGTCGAGCTGATCTTGCGTGTTATGAGACTCCTGCCAAACGCACAAACAGCAGATATATCACATTGTAAGCACCCAACAGGAAATGGGCCTTAGAGAGCAAATTCTTTGTTACCATCAAGGTTCTGAATCTAATAATGCAAGAACTTCCGTGTTATTGCCAACTGAGAGTAGAGAACTAAATAATGAAATGACTTCTAACACAGATACAAACAAAACATTTGAAACATTTCTAACCGAAGCAGCAGTGCGTTCAAGTCATCAATGAGACTAAGCTAAACCCACTCCAAATTCTAACAATGTTTATAAAAAATATGTTTCGAGTATGCCATCTAATCAGCTAGTGAAGATTTTTTATCTTAAGATCAAGGTTCTAAGGTCATGTCTTCAAAAAAGAGAGAAGGGCTACTAAGGAAAACTACAGGAGAGTGGGAGGAACATATGAGCGAGATGATATCAAACACAAACTGTTGCAAAATTAAGACTGCCATTGTCCTAGTAAAACTGATATCTTTGACTTTTGAACTTCTGTTTAACTCAAATTTTCATTAGGTAGAATTTATAAAATAAACGGAAGTATATATTTGGAACTTAAGATATCAAATTATCATATGCATATAAAATATTGGACTTTTTATGACAAAATGTCAAGGAAATAGATCATGTTGAGAAACTAAAATAGTAGTATTAGAACTCTGAGCATGTTAGAACTAAAATGTAGAGGAATGTTAAATATTAGAACTTTGAGCATGTTAAATCTAGTATAGCAAGGAATGTTGGACAAATCAGTTGTCATTATTGGATGTTCGGGTGTTCCTCTTTGAATTCATTATAACGAAATAAAGTGTTCCAAGAAGCAGTCAATATGCCTCCTCATCTCTGACCTTTTCTTGTTCCTGAATTGGATCAAAGAGACATGATTTCTACCAAAACACAAGGGTAAGACCGATCACAAGTGATAGGATTACATGCGTGTATGAATGGGCAAAAAATAGTCATGGCAGCAAACGCCATAAATTTTAAACAGCCCTAAAGAAAAAATAACATCATGCCCATGCACATGCACTGTTGTAGCTACTTATGTATCCAACTAATTGAGAGAGAGGGATCAACACATCCCACTAAAGCCAATTCTCATGAAACAGCAATAGCATAGAATATGCAACATACAAGCAGGGTTCTCAAAATTTACAAGTCAGGGAAGTAACACCATTCTATATCGTAGCCAAGTTTTATGGTATGTCATAACCCATCCACAGCAGCTTCAGATTCGCAAACAGCATTATACCCGTGGGGAATATTATGTTTAGCTCTAGAATTAACTCATTCAATTTAATGCAGTAGAAAAACTGAGCAATATGCTTTAAAAGAAATACCACAGAAGCTTTAGGATGGCCCAGAATCCTTGCAAAAGACGTGTGAAGAAAAGCTGCATCATACTGCATGTACAAGCAAATCATGTAAGCTGAGTAATGAAATTACTGAGAACTCAAGGGAGAAATTAACAGGCAGCAAGTTCGACCATTTTATAATAGGGAAATTAACATTTACCCCCCTGAGGTTTGCCATATTCTTCACTTTGCCCCCCGCATTTTTGAAATCCTCTGAACCCCCCGAGTTTTGGTGAAACCTACAGAAACCCCCCTAAACCTTAACCACTGTTACATTTCTGTTAAATTTCAGGTTTAATTATATAAACTACACTACAAGTTTTTAAACCTAACAATTTTACCCAAATAGTTTTTACATCTATATTTGTACCCTCTCCACCACTAGTCTACGTCTTAAGTACGGTTAGATATGTAGATGCTGTTTCTATCTACGAATACATGGCTCACCTCTCTTCTGCAAAATCTCACTCTCCCAATTGAGCTTTTGTTGCATAAAACGAAGGGAAGAAGAAGGCGAACCATCAAACACTTATTCCACCGACCTTCCATCTTTCTTCTTCTTCATCTTAAAACCGGCCAGAGTCACCATTTTGTAGATGAAGCTCACCTAATGGCAACACCCAAATTGTTGGTTTCGACCCTGTTATTCTTCTTTCTCTCAACCCCATTCACATCAGGTAAAAGCCTCATCTTATTATATTCACATCAGATAAAACCTTGCTGCAGGAGACGAAGCAATCTTGACCCCATTTTCCAGTGAACTACCACCGGCTATGGCAGGGGGCGATCTCGGCGAGTTTAGACTGTCCATCAACCGGATTTCAGGAAAGATACCTCCAGCCATTGGCAACTTGAAAAATCTACAGGTTCTGGCGGTCAACTCCAACCAATTCTCAGGGGAAATTCCTGAGGAATTATTCAACATCAGATCTTAAACTCGGTGAAAACAAAATCACCGACCGACGAGATCCCGGAGACGATCTCTAATGCTTCTTCACTTAACGCGATCGAATTTTGTATGAACCACCTGACCGGTGGAATTCCGGATTCAATAACGAAGCTGAGAGTCTTGAACGTTCTGAATCAAATCCATGGCCAGTCTCAAAAGTTGGATCTCTCAAAAAATATTCTTTTAAGGAAGAATCCTTAGCGGCGAGCAGTCCCTGGCCTTCTACGGCAGTTCATTCGCCGGAAACGCTTGCCTCTGCCCATATCAACCCGCCCCATGTCCTCACAGCAAAACGACGTCGTTCACGGCAACCAAGATCATAGTAACAGTGCTGCGAGGTCAAGGGTTGCACTCGGAGGCCGAGGATGGTGCTGCTAGGTGGATGCCAGAGTTAGACAGTGGCTGAGTGGGAGAGAGGGTATAAATGTTAGATGATAAACTATTAGGGTAAAATTGCTAGGGTTTAAAAACTTATAGTGTAGTTTATGTAATTAAACTTAAACTCTAACAGAAAATGTAACGGTGGTTAGGGTTTAGGGGGTTTTTGTAGGTTTCACCAAAACTTATGGGGGTTTTTGGAGGATTCTAAAAATGCGGGGGTAAAGTGAAGAATATGACAAATCTCAGGGGAGTAAATGATAATTACCCTTTATAATATTGTGAATCTCATTGTCCAAAATGTAGAAGTATGGTAACATTACTATTGAAAACGAGAGTAAATTCCGCGCACGGTCCCATTTTAAGTTTCTTTGATCTATTTTGGTCTCATTTCAAGTTTTTGGCTTATTTTAGTCCTATTTTATGAATTTCTAACCCAATTGAGTCCTTTCTGCCTGTTTAAGCTATTTAATCAGACGGAAATGTGTGAGAAGACGATTTTACCCTTAATGTAGCCCTCGATTTTTTAAAATTTAAGCAATTCAACCATTAACATTATTAAATTCCACTTCCACTCAAAACCACATTGTCTTCTCCACTCCTCTGTTCTAATAAAACACCACTAAAGCAACCATGTCCCTGAACTAAATATTGTTTCTTTTTTTACAGGTCTTGCTATTTAAACCCATAGTGACACACAAGCCTAAACGAAAGAATGTTTATCATACAATGTAAACATTCTCGTTATCTAGAAAGCCCACAACTTCCATGTATATATGAACTTCACTGAAGTTCTGATGTTTTCGAGATCAACACTATTAAACACAGAAGCTCTACCTTTGAACTATCACATTAAACCCCAAAATCTTCAATTCTAAGCTGAAACATGCATTCAAAGCATCACGAGAAAATGTCAAAATCAACCCCTCATCGGCTCTCCACGTCGATCTAAAAAGGAAAGTTCTAGATTTCCATCTCCTAAGGGGAGGAAGCCTACCCATATCATCAGATTGGAAAAGCTAAAACACAAAAAATTAACGATCATAAGGGACAGAAACAAGGAGAAATACGAGCTTATGCGGAAAAACGGGCACAAAATTGAACATCTTGATAGAGAGATAAGTTCCCAGACGCTTGATCAGCTGAATTAGCTGCTCTGTCAAGGATGACAATGGTGCCTCCGCCATGGCCTCTAGACTCGGTATATATGTCGTAGCTTATTCAGCAAAGCATCAGCCCTCGTGTACTTCCTCTTCTTCACAGCCCAACAGTGGATTTGTCCGATCCGGGTCGAACTCGGGTCCTTTGAGGAAGTCATCCGGGCCTGTGCCTCTCCAACCTACTGGGTTCATCACATCTGGTCCCCTCAGCTCCGGTCCTCACAGGTCTGGCCAATTGGTGGCTTCGGTAGAGTAATCTGTACCAGCTTCTGGGAAGGTAGGATACGGTCCAAGGGTTACCAGCCTGGGTGAGGGTTTGAGGGTTGGGTTCAAAGTGTCCAAGGTGGTGGTGTGGATGGTAATGGTGATTTTAGTGATGTTGGTATTTGTTGGGGCATTTCTTGCTGGTGGCGGCGAGAGGGAGGAGGAAGAGCAATAGGAAGAGCAAGGAGACGGCAGAAGCGATTAGCTAATTAATTAGGATTTTTTTGGTTAATATCAATGATTAATGAAGAAGATTTGGTTAATGTGAAAGTTTTGAAACTATTGGGAATAGAATTGTTTAAATGTAAAACATTGAGGTACATAATAGCAATTAGTTGAGGGGTGATATCCTCTTTTCACAGGCTTCCGTCTGATTAAAACAAATAGACGGAAAGGACTCAATTGGGTCATAAATTAAAAAAATAGGACTCAAATAGAGAAAAAACTTAAAATGAGACCAAAATAGGTCAGGGAAACATAAAATGGGACCGTATGTGGAATTAACTCATTGAAAATGGAACCAAAACTACAAGGGCTCTACCATACCACTCCATGTCATGCAATGTTCAAGAACCAAACTGAACTGTGATGCACCCAAGTGCAGAAGCCTGAAGCCTAATAATAAGAAATCCATTTTATTAACTAAAGGCCAGAATAAATACATGGTTTGGTACCATTAGCCTCAAATATTTTGCATATGTGTTAACTACAATGTCATCAATCTGATTTCAGTACAAGCATTCCCATCAACACCAGAACCTAATTATACATTGAGAATTTACTTGATGCAGATCTATATGCATAACAGATGACATGTTTCCAGAATATTTCAGAATTATGAAGTGGAAAAATGTCTTCTTACACAAAAGAGGATGATGCTTTATAAAAGCAAATCACTTAAGACTTAAAATCTTTAAGTAGGTTCTTACTAAAGATCCAAATTTAGTTAAAATTTAAAATAGTCCATGATGTACATGTTGCTTTTACAATATCAATCTTGTAATAGGACATGACAATAGCGATTATCTCACTCATCGCCATCCCATGATATTTTTGCAAATGGAAAAAAATCTATCATGATATGGTTTGAAGTTCATCTCATTATTCCTTCGTAGGAAGGTTGCGACATAAAGGGCATCCAACGTAGAATTTTGCCATTATACTTTTGTATAAATTTATAGTGTCAACTAATTTTTGGAAATTAATTGGCACTATAAACTTCATGCCACCGACTCCAACATAGTTGGGATTAAGGTGTTGTTTGACAATTATCTAGAAACATTGAACAAGATGGAGATAACATGTGACATGCTTCTCAAGGGTACATCAGGGAAGATTCTTGAGGAGAGAAATACGGTTGAGTTTTAGTTTAGTTCATCTCAAATTACCCTTAACTTGTTAATTAATTTGGGCACGGCTTATCTTTTTTGCATCATAGGACGCCAAGGTGTACACATTTAAGAACAGTATGACAGGGCCAAGGGAGTCCATAAGATTCTTACAAGTTGCTTCTCAGGCGCTCTAGGGAGGACAACCCTCAACTTTGATCGAATCGCTATCGGATCTGTTCCAGAAGTTACCTGAATAAAATAGTAAAAACATAAAGGTCAGGAAACATCTTATCTTGTAGATATCAAAATTCCCAAAAAAGATTTGAAATCCATCTTAAACTTTTCTGTTTACATACATGCAAATATGTCATGTAAGTACCAATGTTTCAGAGCACAAACGTGTAGCGACAAAGAGAAGGAAAGGAAATACAGAACTGAGCTCTTAATAGGCATCAGCATATCAGGTTAAAATGTAAAACCTAGCAGCCATTAACTGAGAAGATTAGATCAATTGATATGAAGTCATAGCCCCATACATGGTTCCAGTAAAACATGTAGCATAAAAACCTAATATCATAGCTCAAGAATTCCATCCAGGATAACCAATGATATTCTAAAAAAAAAAAAATTCAATGCTGAAATGACTACAATGAGATTCATATTCACCAAAGACCATACACTTCACTTCAAAGCTTACAGACAAAGCTAAGAGAGCAGATGGGAACAGAAACTGATTACTCTTAAGCAAATTCAATGCAATTAAATTCAAGGTTACTTGTGGAATGTAGTCCAATAACAACAAAGTGAAGAAATTACATCTCCATAAAGTATAAAGAATCGGAAATATTAAAGCAACTAGAAACAAGAGTTTGAATCTCCATAAATAATGGATCCAACCCTCCCCCAGACCCTGTTCATGGCAACAGCTTTGTGCACTGGGCTGCCCTTCACTAGTCATGCTTCGGGTTGTACTTAGCAAGATTACAACATAATTCTAAAAGTTCTAACCTTCAGAGCCACGGCAAAGATGTTTAACAAACTCAAAATTATCAAGAGTGGTAGAACCCCAAACTCACAATCAGCATTTTTATAGAAACAGGGGTAATGAAGAAACCTGCCAACAACCCAGCAACACACCGGTCGAGGTTAAAATAACTCTATCTAACACAATCCCCAAGGGACAGAAACCCTCTGCAGCAACCCTCACAGCATCTACCTCAGCTTTAATCTGAGGCATAGAGAGAAAATAAAAATCAAACCAAGCCACAAATAAAATCTTAATACCCAAGAGGTCCACAAATAAAAATTATCATTCTCACTAAAAATCAAACAACTTACCTCATCTTCAGTGGCAGGGACAGGTGCAATGTGATGCGAGGCATGAAACATACTAAAATGGTACAAGCTGGAGTTCTGAAACCAGATCGCTAACCAAAATATAAGCATGGAAAGATAGGAGACAAATACATATAAGTAAATAGCTGGATTTTTAAAAATAAAATAAAATAAGTGACCTGAAAGAATGTTCCGTTTGGGAAAAGTGTAAAGAACATAGAAACAGAAAGCAGCATAAGTAACGCCAACGTCAGAAGTGATGATATCTATCAGCTAACCTTCACTGAAGTAAGGACCAAAGACCTTTTTCACAGCCTCCCTGAAATAACACAAGGCATAAAAGTAACATAAGGTATGAAGCTGTTATGGTAAATAGATTCTTGGTGATTCATAAGTAGAACTGGTGATGTTCTATACAGCTTCTGTAGGAGGAATATTTTTACACTTACAGAAACGAAATCTAGAGGTACGTAACATGGCCCAAAAATTATGAAATGATAACCCCATCCATCCACACAAGTCACAACCTAGCTCGCAAACTCCCAAGATATGGATTGATTTTATTTATTTTTGTTTGCTTTTCTATTTTCATATTCTTAATACTGTATTAGTTACTGGATACACAGTCTACATAAGTACAAACATGTACAGAGATTTCATATAAACATCACATAGAGAAGAGCCAGACTCATCTAATATTACAACTGCAGTGCATACAAGTACCAGAATGTGGTTTCAAAAAGGTTTTGTGAACTTTACTAGTCACATCATATGCACAGAATCCATTGCTTGACATGCTACATGGTACTGTTTAAACAAATTCACAGCACCAGAAAAGGTGTAAGTAGGGAAATTTCATCCCGTGAGTTGCAGTATCAATCAAGGTGTTATAGAACTGTGAAAGTGGTTCCTGCATCTACAAGATGCTGGGAAAGGTGATTTGCTTAATCCCTCATTTAATTCCTATTCAATTACTATGGCCTTCTTGTTCATTTAAGTTCACACCAGGTAATGCTGATAATCAAACAAAAGATGAATTATCACAATTCATCTAACGTAGATAACAAGATCTCTAACAAGTTCGTTAAAAGAGCTCACGAGACTGGGACGGAGTATTCAGTGCTTAAGTATAAAATATTAGCTCGTACTGGAGGATTTGCCACCTGCAACAAATGGACAAAAGCAGGCTGTTAGTTCCTTTAAAAAGGGGGGGGAAGAAAAAAGAAGCAACAACGACTAAACAGCCAGTGACATTGCCTTTAAAACAGGGGTCACAGCTCCATCTTTCAAAGTGAATAGGTCAGAAAGCGATAATGACTGGGAGGTTTCACCATTTTTAAGGAACGCAGCTCCACGTTCATCCAAATCCCTCGCCATTTTATCGTACAGCCTGGATCTCTGCTCAGCATTAGTAATAGCAAACCCTAGCCAGAGCATCAACAGAATAAACTCAGAATCCCCACCCAACTGAACAAACCAACCAAATTCGAACTAGTTCCAAACTAAAATCATGCATCATCAACATCAAAATAGAAGTTATAACCTTCCATTGATCTAACCCACCACTTCAGGCAGTTCAAAATTTGAAGTGAAGCGAGAGAGAAGAGTACCTGGAGAAGAGGGAGCGTTGAGAAAAGCCATGTGGAAGATGGTGTAGAAGAGAGAAAAAGAGAGGAACCAGATGAGAGGAACTGTTTTAGAGTGGCTCCACCAATTTCTAGCTCGATTCATCATCAGAATTTTCAGTCTTGGAGATCGATTCTAGGTTGGGAAGATAACAGCAGGCCGAAATCATTTCGAATTCAAGACCATCGTCGGATGTTTGATTGGCACTGACTAGCAGATTAAGCGGAAGATGTATTAAGAAAAGGGAAATGTTAACCGGTGACTTAAGGGATTTGTTAAGGATAAGTGTGTTTTTTTTTTTTTTTTTTTTTATAAAACGTTAAGGATAAGTTTATTTGTTCTTTTTATATTTTTTTACATATGTAATAACTGTAATGAAATAAAATAAGAAAAAATTTAATATATAAAAAAAAAATAAAAGTACTTTTAAAAAATACCCCGAAGATACCCATTAACAGGACGGGAAAAGGAAAGAACAAAAAAAAGACGGAGGTTAGAATGCGCCACTTAAAAATGACGAATTGGGAGTGCTAAAAAAGTGCTTTTATTTACAGTAATGCCATTTTTTTTTTTCTTTTTTTCCCTCTAAAAAAATGTATATTTGTTTATTTCATAATAAAAAAATACAAATAATTAATTTAGTAGAAAGAGAAAAATAAGAAGAATAAGAAAAGATCCATATGTCAGATATTTTGATGTATTTTTTTTTAAGTTCTTCTAGGCTTGACATGTTTTACATTGTGTATCCAATGTGTCACGAACTTTCTACCATAGATGATTTCAAACCTACCCCTTTTTAGGTTAGTTTTTTTTTTTTCACTAAAAAAAAAATCACTAGTGAATTAGAATTTTTTCACTCCGGCACCTATGGTGAATTTGATAAAAGTGAATAAGGCTCAAGTGAATTTAACTCTCTTTTTCACCTCCATCTCGAAATCGCTCCTGCACAGATTCGATCATTACCTTCTTCTTTTCTTTGTCCTTCGCAAGCTGGGGCAGAGAACCAGGGTAGCTACATCACCAACGCCTCGCCACACCTCACCACCGTCGAGTCGGGTCGGAGATGTCGAGAGAACGACGAAGTTAGTTTTCTCCTCGTGTCCTATCCTTCATCTCATCGATCTGGAGCCGAGATTGAACTCGCTCCTCGCCACGCTCGTGTCGCTGCTGCCGCTATACCTCGCTGCCGCCGCCGCGAACCAAACCGGGAAGTCGAAGGAATCAGCGAATTCGAGCCTCCTCACCCCTAGCTGGTTCCCTTCATTTCTATTCCAAAGATGTAAGGTAAATCCCTAAATCTGATTTCATGATCTCAAGAGAAGATAAGGTGATTTTCTGATAAATTCGAACCCTCTCTTCCCTGTGTATGAGTATATATTATGGATCCTCAAAGTTGAACGGTTTTCTAATTCACCGTGAATTAGAAAAGAATGAGGTGAAAAATATTTCACCCACCCTTAAACTTTAAAACCCTCTAATGAATAAAAAAAAATTCAATAGTGTATCATCAAATAAATGTACTGGATCATCAAACTAGTGCATGGATCATTAAATATGTATAATAGATCAAAGTTTTCCTACCGTGGATCATTAATTATAGCGGATCATCAAATAAGAACATTGGATAATCAAATTTATAACTCGATCAGTACTCTCCTACTACTGGATCACGATTTGTCTATTTCCATATCAGAACTCTACTAATATTAGATCACAACAGGGGTGTTATTGTCCTTGCTGAGCTTCATCAAGTCTTTTGTTGCCTCTGTATTTCTCTCATTGCCATTGGTTTTTTACTCTTTTGCAAGGATGTTATATTGCTCAGGAAACAAGGACGGGGTTGTCAATTTTTCCCTCTGTAGGTCCATTGGGTTTCCCACTTCTCATGAGTAGCTAATCTTGGTCATTTCCCTTGTATTTCTTCATTAAGCAGCGAACAAAATCAACTAAGTAGCAGACCGGAGAGGCTCAATAGAAGAGATAATAACAAGACCATTAATCTAGGTTCTCGGCAGTCCACAACAGTGGGGAGAGCAGCCAATCTGTCCAAGATGGAACCTGAAAAGAAGGTGAAATGTTGAAATGGCATAATTGGTAATTAATTACAATTCTTAAGCCTTTTGGGTGCGCATAAGCGCACCCTAAAACTACTAAAAAAATGGAAGATTGGTTGATGGAATGAGAATTAAAGAGCAAATCATATAGATGGAAACTAATAACCAAAAAAAAATTGAACCAATAATACTAAAACTAAAACACATGGTGAAGGAGTTTTTTTATATCTAGTTAGACTTTCTCTCTAAGCAAATTACCTAAATAGACTTGTTTGAATTATATTTTCAATTTTAGATTGTTTTTGCCAAGTCACATGCCACATAACGTTACCTATCCCACGTAGTAACTTCATCATTGTTATTTTTACCTGAATAAATAAATAAAATTAAAATAAAACAAAACAACCTTATGTTTTCCCTTAGGTTGAATTATTGCCACGTCTCACTTTAAATTAGCGTTAACGATGACATGATAAAATAAAATAAATAAAACAGAAAGATAAATCACAGTGAAAAGTAAAAATCTAATCATCTCTTCCACTATGCCCCTCCAGATGATTCAAATCAAATCTTCGTCTTGCTTGAGATCCTACCGGTGGCGACGTCGAACTCGTTCGCCGGTTACGACTGTAGCGAAACTGCCGGATGCGTTGAGTGGTTGTGGTTGTAGCCGCCCGGCTGGCCGCCGACCGATCATCTTCTTCTAGATCCTTCTGTTGTTGGCAACGACAATTTTGGCTTGGTTCAAGTTTTGGCTTTGAACAATACA
The DNA here is from genome assembly GCA_038382905.1 of Daphne laureola. NCBI lineage: Eukaryota > Viridiplantae > Streptophyta > Magnoliopsida > Malvales > Thymelaeaceae > Daphne > Daphne laureola. Next base: position 15,980 of record JBBYHH010248817.1, read on the forward strand.
ATGAGCAGATACATTCTATATTAAAATTTTCCTACTACATTCTTAGGCAAACGTTGGATGCTCAGGTTTGCCAAGAAGCAAGGCTAGACAAAGGGTTAAATTTACAACTTCAAATCTTCATATATACTTCATTAAACTCAGAACTCCATTGTTTTATGGGGCCTCATTTTTAACGAAAATGAGAGTGAGCATAAAATTCAAAACATTATCAGCTTGCACTAATATACTTCCAAATTGAAAATGAGGAAATCTATACAAATGCAAAAGAGCTTGCTAATTACTAATCCTAAATTTAGTCAATATGAAAAGTAAGATAATCTAAACCACCCTTGAAAGCGTACACTGTATACTGAAGTATTCTATGGTAGAACCATTTTCTTCTCCTCTTTGCACTAGAAATAGATTGTTGGCTTCCCCGGTAGCCACTCGTGAGTGTTATAAATCTCAATTGATTCAAGCCCGATAACAACAAAAAAATGATGTTGTTGTAGCCACTTTGCGGAGTCGGTCGTTCGGCTACTGTCGGAGCTGGTCGTTGACGTGAATTAAGCGACCGGGAGAGAAGAAGAAAGATGGCCACCAGTAAGATATAACGAAGATGTACTGGAGATTAACTGAATCGTCACCGATGGTGACTATGGACGTAATCTCGAACACGTTCAAGAGATGGGAAAGGGAAACCATAATATTACGTGGCTAGTAACATGGAGATGGAGTTATTAGAAGGGACACGTAATACTACGTGGCTAGTGACATGACAAAACTAATCTAAAAAGAGAAATATAATTTAATCGAGTCTATTTAAGTAATTTGTTTAGAACGAAAGTCTACTTAGGTAAAAAAACACCTGCATCAATGGCGTCATCAGAGAGTAAAAGTTTCAAAACATTTCCTTCTCTTTATGGTGAATAGTGAAGAAGAAGAAGAAGAAGAAGAAGAAGAAGAAGAAGAAGAAGAAGTTGGCACTGAAAACAAGTAAGTTAGTGGCAATTGTATCTTTCTTAAAGTTTTGAATAGTATACAGGATTATGAAAGCCATAATCCTGATATCGTCCGTCAGATCTGAAGCATCCACCACTTCCTTGTTGAATTGCTCGACGAACTCTTGGATCATCTCGTTCTGCCTCTACTTTACATCAAACATCTGAATGGACCTTTTGAAAGACTTCTTTCTCCCAATAAAGTGGGTGGTAGACTTGCTACAAAGCTCCCCGAAGGAGGCTGTGGAGTCGGGGGCAATGAGTTGTACCAAGTCGAGGCCAGTCTCCCAAACGCTACCTCAAAACACATGCATATGGCCACTTCGTCGGCATCCTTGAGCTCCATCACCCTCATGTATTTTAAAACAAAGGCGTCCATATCTCCATTCCTAGTATAGGTATCCAAGGGATGTGGGAGGTAGAATGATCTGGGCATCAGGCTTTCCCATATGTGATAGGTGAATGGACCTTCATCGGTACTTGGTCTGTATGAGTGGTAGTCTGCTACGACCCTTGGTTCATTCTCTATCCTTTCCAGTCTCCTTAGCACGTGACGGATGACTTCATCCCTGGGATCGCCTCTCAGGAGGTGCTTCGACCTTGGGGATCTCTCCTAGACCCTTCTACGGTCACAGGGAGACCAGGATCTCCGGGTTCTTCGACCATCAAGTGATGTCTTGTGTGTGGGCTTCTCCCTCTTGTGGTCCGGACATTGGCAGATAAATTCTACACTTGGTGTCCTCTGGCAAGGCTTCAACCTCTTGTCTTGTTCCATGGTAGGAGACTTAGCTCGGGAATGCCTCCTCTCTGAGATGGAATGGCTTCTCTTGGATGAGCCTCCAGACTGGTGGGACCAATGATGATTTTCTCGTTCTTCATCCAGAAAATCTTGATTGCCCGAACGAGAGCCGGGGACCGGTGCGTCGGATGCCTTCTGGAGGTCACTGCGATCGAGGCTCGAGGTGTCCCTTACTGGGGTTTCACCGTAGGAAGTCTCATCCGTAGAATCCCCTACCGACCCCTTCGTGTAGTCTAGGTCAGGCGATGCACCTTCATATGAGTTCTTGCCTTTTGGTAGAGATTTGTGAGAGTGGGGGACCTATTCATCCTTCGATGGGGTGTTTTCTTGAGGATTCCCACTATTCCCACAAACCACGCTATTTGGTGGCCTTCCGTCCGTCAGGACTACCATGCTCTTGAGCTTTTGCCCTCTAGTCTTGGCTATGGATGACTCCATGGTTGCGTGTGATGAGTATATGCCTATGTAGAAGTAGAATCTAGAGACCGTGTCGGGGTTGCGACCAGCGGTGGGTCCTTCGATGCCTAAGTCAGCGAAAGAATATGGGAATGAAAGAGTGTCGCATCTATGGCAGAGTGAATAGTTACCTCAAATGAATAAATGAGACAAGCTTATATAATCTTGTCTTATAGGATGACATATTTGTAATATCTGGGGAAGGAGGCCAGTATGTGTCAGGCAACACGAGGTGGTGGTGTCCCGAACCATTGGTGCGTCTGGGGTATCCTTGAGGGTCTCCGGGCTCTAGGGCCTTCGGGTTTTTGATAGGCCCTATTTTCTAGGTGACTAACTTGGACTTTTTCTGTAAGCCCCATTTTGGGGCCACTCTACCTATTCGGACCTATTGGCCATCAATAGTCATATAAAAGACTTTGGACAATTGAATTTTTTTATTACCATTTAATATTCTTTGATGTATATTGCTATCCTAAACCTAAACTTCTGTTTGCTTCTTGAGAGCCTAGATCCTAGATGTATATTGAAATTTTCAATCACACACCCCATAACCCTACTTCTTTTATTCTTTGCCCCTAACTAACTAACTCTGTATACTATTCAAAACTTTAAGAAAGATACAATTGCCACTAACTTACATGTTTTCAGTGTCAACATTTTCTTCTTCTTCTTCTTCACTATTCACCATAAAGATAAAGAAATGTTTCGAAACTTTTACTCTCTGATGACGTCATTGATGCAGGCATTTGTACCTAAGTAGATTTTCTTTCTAAATAAATTACTTAAATAGACTCGATTAAATTATATTTCTCATTTTAGATTATTTTTGTCATGTCATTAGCCGCGTAGTATTATGTGTCCCTCCTAATAACTCCATCTTCATGTCACTAGCCACGTAGTATTACGGTTTCCCTTTCCCATCTCTTGAACGTGTTCTAGATTATGTCCATAGCCGCCGTCAGTGATGATTCAGTTAATCTCCAGTACATCATCATTATATCTTACTGGTGGCCAACTTTCTTCTTCTCTCGCGGTCGCTTAGTTCACGTCAACGACCAGCTCTAATGGTATCCGAACGGACGACTGCGCATAGTGGCTACAACCAAATCATTTTTGGTTGTTATCAGGCTTGAGTCAATTGAGATTTATAACACTCATGAGTGGCTACAGGGGAAGCCCACAATCTATTTCTAGTGCAAAGAGGAGAAGAAAACGGTTCTTCCATAGAATACTTTAGTATATAGTGTACGCTTTCAAGGGTGGTTTAGATTATCTTACTTTTCATATTGACTAAATTTAGGATTAGTAATTAGCAAGCTCTTTTGCATTTGTATAGATTTCCTCGTTTTCAATTTGGAAGTATATTAGTGCAAGCTGATAATGTTTTGAATTTTATGCTCACTTGTAAGATGAGTAATAAACTAGAATGATCAGATTATCTCATTTTCATTAAAAACGAGACCCCTATAAAAAAATGGAGTTCTGAGTTTAATGAAGTATATATGAAGATTTGAAGCTGTAAATTTAGCAGTTTATCTGGCCTTGTTTCTTGGCAAATCTGAGCATCCAACGTTTGCCTAAGAATATAGAAGGAAAATTTTAATATAGAATGTATTTTCTTATTGTATTTTTCAAAGCCAAAACTTGAACCAAGCCAAAACTATCGTTGTCACCAACGAAAGGATCTAGAAGAAGATGATTGGTCAGTCGGCCAGTCGGGCGGCTACAACCAAAACCAGTCAACACATCCGGTAGTTCTGCTACAAACACAGCCGTCGAACGAGTTCGACATCGCCACCAGTAGAATCTCGAGCAAGATGAAGATTTGATTTGAATCATCTGGACGGGCATAGTGGAAGGGATGATTAGATGTTTACTTTTCATTGTGGTTTATCTTTTCGTTTTGTTTATTTTATTTTGTTTTACCATGTCATCATTAACGTTAATTTAAAGTGAGACGTGACAATAATTCAGTCTAGGGGAAAACATAGGGTTGTTTTGTTTTGTTTTTTGTTTTTTTTTTCCGGATAAAAATAGCAAGGATAGAGTTACTATGTGGGATAGGTAACGTTATGTGGCATGTGACTTGGCAAAAACAATATTAAATTGAAAATATAATTCAAACGAGTCTATTTAGGTAATTTGTTTAGAGAGAAAGTCTAATTAGATATAAAAAAACTCTTGTATTTTTCTTAAAGGTTTGAATAGTATACAAAGTTAGTTAGTTGGGGGCAAAGAATAAAAGAAGTAGGGTTGTAGGGTGTGATTGAAAATTTCAATATATATCTAGTATCTAGGCTTTCGAGAAGCCAGCAAAATTTTAGGTTTAGGATTGCCAACAATATACATAAAAGAATATTAAATGGTAATAAAAAAAATTCAATTGTCGAAAGTCTTTTATATGACTATTGATGGCCAATAGGTCCAAATAAGTAGAGAAGGCCCAAAAGAGGGCTTACAAAAAAAGCCCAAGTTAGTCACCTGGAAAAGGGGGCCTATAAAAAACCCGAAGGCACTAGAGCTTGGAGACCCTCAAAGACACCCCGGACGTACCATTGGTTCGGGACACCACCATCACGTGTCCCCTGACACATACCGACCTCATCTCCTAGATATTACAAATATGTCATCCTATCAGACAATATTATATAAGCTTGTCTCATTCATTCATTTGAGGTAACTATTCACTCTGCCCTAGGTGCGACACTCTTTCATTCCCATATTCTTTCGCTAACGTAGGCATTGGAGGAGCCGACACTGATGAGTGTACAAACACGCACATATTTTCGGGGTGTTTAAGACACAATCCTTGTCATTTATGCCTATTTTACTATGCCATTAGTGTATTTGATCTATTTTGTCTATCTTTTGCAGGATACACAATATTGAGGTGAAAATGTAGTAAAAAGAGCTTAAATTGGAGGTTCAGGAGGAAAAATGGCAAAGTGCGGAGCATCGAAGATCATCCCGAGCTAAATTGGAGAATTTGAGTCTAAGAGAACAATTGAGAGGGCCAAATTGCACAAATTGAGAAGTTGGAGTGCAATTTTGGAAGAAGCTAGGCGCTACTACAAGGCGCCAGTTTGGCGTTTCAAACTGGCGCCACTTATCAAACCCAAGCGCAAGAACATGCGCCCCCAAGGCGTGACCAGGCGCCAGTCTGGAAGGAACCAGGCGCAAGTCAAGGGGCCCCATATCGCTGATCCAAGGCGCAACAAGCTGTACCTCGTGTGAGGGAGGTGCTACTTTAAGGCTCCAATTTAGCGCCAACAACTAGCGCCTCCAACCTTCTTTCTCTTGTTTGTTAGACGTTCTTATCTTGTGTAACCGAAATAGGGGCTAGTATTAAGACCATTTAAACCCTTTTTAGTTGCCTAACATGCCCAAACTGTCTAGGGTCATTTAGAACTTTAGTAATTAGTATATATAGTTGTTTAAGGTCAATTTAGTTAAGAAGATAGAGAAGCTACGAATTTTAAGAGGATTTGGAGCAATTTGTGGATTAGAGCCTCTGAAGAATTTACGACCTTTAAGATTCTCAATTA
>JBBYHH010248818.1:0-13028 GCA_038382905.1 Daphne laureola
CTAGGCCCTCGCTGGTACCATGCACATTGTTAGTGTTCTGACCTCTCGTGGTATGAAAGAGGACCACAGAGGGCCGCTGTAATGGGTTAATGGAAAGGAAAGTCTGCTTTGTATGTAACGCATTCATGTGCATCATGATTTATGTAAGATTTGCACTAGTATAGTGCTTCCTGTCATACTGACATTGTCATTGCAGGTAAAATGTGAAGACAACCTTTATTTCTACCTAAACCCTTACTGAGTTCTCTCGGGAACTCAACCCTTTCATTATAACTATCTTTTCATGAGCTTATATTGTTGGACCGCTTAGCACTTCGCTCGGTCTTACTGTGATAGTCTGTGAAGCAGTAGCAGCAGTATCAAGTACGATTGTTGGGATCCCGCAGATCTGACCATCGATAGTGAGTGGTGTTACCTATTGGAAGATAGCTGTGTAGATGTAGTTTGCATACATACACGTAAAAATGGATATGTGTTCAAGTATACTCATGTAATGTTATGGTTGATAATGTGTGAAATGTAATACTAATGGAAAGTATTATCGATTAAGTTCATCATGGAATTTCTGATTGTATGTTTAATTATCAGAGAGCCTCTGCCCGGTCGTGAAAGGGCAGACTCTTTTCTGGTGTATCTAGTCTGAGCAGAACTCAATATATCTGTATGTATTGTGGTTTATGAAATTCAGGTATTAGAACAGTAGAAATATTTTCTTGATGAATCTCTTACAGGGACTTGAAAAGTGGTTTAAACCCACATAATGGCTGCGCAATAAGGAAATGATCATTTAGCTCACCGCCGTCCCGCTGACCCCGCATCCACTTCCCTTCGGGCTGTGTAGCGTGGGGGTCGTGGTGACACCTGGTCTCCTCCGACTAGTGCTGGTTTGAAAACCTACTTCTGGACCGCCTCTTGCATCATGACATTCATTGCCTCTGCAGCTATCAGAAATAAAAATGGGGACATCGGATCCCATTGTCGTAGCCCTCTTTCCATATTGAACTCACTCGAGGGGCTACCATTTATTAGCACTGATACTCGGGCTGACTTGAGACAACCCATCACCCAATTTCGCCACCTCAATCCAAATCCCATTTGCTCCATAATGTTCATCAGGAATTTCCATGAAATAAAATCATATGCCTTGGCAAAGTCCACCTTTAAGATCAATATCTTTTCTTTCACCTTCTTTTTCCATGCCACAATCTCATTGACTATCAGCGCACCATCCATTATTTGTCGCCCTTCAAGGAAGACTGTTTGTTCTTCTCCTATAATTGATGGCAACACTTTCTTTAGTCTATCCGCCATAATCTTGGCCAATATCTTATACTGACATCCCACTAGGCTTATTGGTAAAAACATTTCCAACGTTAGTGGATCCGGCACCTTTAGAATTAGAGTCAAGAAAGCTGAGTTGCAGCTGACTCCAATCCTTCCTGTTTTTTCAAATTTCTTTACAAACTCCAGAATTTCATTCTTTATCAGACCCCAATTATCTTGGATAAACCTGAATGTGAAACCATCGGGGCCTGGTGCCTTATTAGCACCACAATTCCACACTGCTCGTTTCACTTCTTCCTCCATAATTGGCGCTTCCAACACTTGATTCTATATCTCACTCACCTTCTTGAACTTGTCACTAACCAATTTCGGTCTATTCAAGTTCGGCTCCTTCATGTTGCTCGAGAATAACTCTGTCGCCACCACCTTCATCTGATCCGGTTGATCTATCCAACATCCATTCACAAGCAGCCCTTTAATATTATTACTCATACGTCTGCCATTCACCACCCCGTGGTAGTATCTTGAATTTTCATCCCCATCTGTCGCCCATTTTACCCGAGCTTTCTGTCTTATTTCTGAAGCTTTCCACTCCTCTGTTTTAAATAAATTTGCCCTCGCAGACTGCCACTTCTCTCTTTCCACCTCATTTAACTCTTTTACCTCGGCTATACCTTCTAAATCTGTCATTTCTTTCTTATACTCCTCTGCTGCTTTATCTAATGGTGATTTCTTTTTTCTCCACTCTTTTGATGCCAACTTCACTTCCTTTAGCTTCTCTTTTAATACGAACCCTGGTGCTCCCGAGACCTCACTATTTTCCCACACCTCCTTTACTATGTCTCTATACTCCTGGTCCTCCAACCAGAAATCAAAAACACGAAAAGGTTTCGGCCTAACATTAACCTCACCAAATTTTAATATCAAAGGGCAATGATCTGAATATGTTCTATCGAGCACTACTGCTGATAGAGCTCCCCATTCCTCTTCAAACTTTTGGTTCACTAGGAACCTGTCAATTTTTCTTAGTTTGGTTCCATCTCCACTCATCCATGTGAATTTTCTCCTGTCCAGACTAACATCCAAAAGAGAATTAGTGAAAATAAAATCATTAAAGTCTCGGGACTTACCTGGCTTGAACGAGCTGCCTCTTATTTCATCTTCAGATCTTACCATGTTAAAGTCTCCCATTAGCCAAATTTCCCCCTCAAACTCACTGATTACGCGTGATAACTCTTCCCACAATGCTCGTTTATCAGTCCTTTCTTGCGGTCCATACACATTTAGGATGAGAAACTCAACATCATGCCCAGTCCAAGTTCCTATTGTGCCAATATATCTAGCTCCAATGACTGTATCATACACATTGTAACAGTCTTTATTCCACGCGCAAATCATCCCACCAGATCTGCCTACTGCCTTCGTAGCCACCACTCCCACATTGATGTGCTTCCATAACCTCTCAATCACACTCTCTGCCCCATCTTGTGATATGGTTTCTTGCAATGAGATGAAATCTAATTTCTCAAATGCAATTAACTGCCCTAAATTCCTGATTTTGTAATCCTGCCCCAAGCCCCTAATGTTTAAGGAAACCATCTTCATTTGAGGACATTATGCACACCACAGTTCATCCTCATGTCCTTCTGCAGAACATCCTCATCAAACACTAATCCAACTATTTTACCAATCTTATCAGTGTGACTTCCTCCCGAACTAACGCTCCCAGTTTGGGATTGTTGCACATCCCGAAATAACCCAAATACCTGGGTTGTGTCCACCTGCTGCTCAGGCCTTGGCCTTTCTTCTTGTACTGGCATCTCAGTGTCTTTCTTGCCTTGTGCTCTTGCTTCCTTTAGGTACCTAGCCCTTCTCTTCCTCCCGATCGTCATCCAAGAATTTTCCCCGTCTTTTTTCTTCTTCTTCTTAACCCAGCTCAACAATCTCATAGACATTCTTTTTTTTTTTTTCCTGTAAATTGATCTCAGCTGTATCGACTAGAGCCTTAAAAAGTGCCACCACATTTAGATCCGGTATTTTTGGTCTAGTCAGACCCAATTCTTTTGCCCCAAAGGCCTTTAGTTGGGCTTCCAGCTCCTCTTTACTAATTTCTTTAATTAGAGGAGGCTCAATCCCTTCTAGACCTTCAGGCCAACCTGGTAAGTTGAGCCCACTCACTTCTCCTGGGTCCACCTCATCATCTAAAGTAGGCCCGCCTCTACCTTCCCTGTCCTCCACCATTTCCCCTTCTTCTAATGTTTCACATACCATCGATACATCCCCTGTTTCATCATTAATTGATTTCTTGATGATATTAATTTGCCTCTTTAATGTCCTTGGACTCCTCACTGGCCTTTCATCTTCCCCTGATCTGGCGTGAACCGACGTCACACTGCCCCTCCTCGGCCGGCCGCGCACTTCACCATCATCGAAGCTGCCAACATCGGAACTCTCTGAGACCTTCGACTCCAGATTTTTTCGATCCAGAAATTCTGGGTTCATTACGAAGTTCTGGCTTGCTTTAATTCCATCTGAGATTTGTTCGTGAAGGCCACTGTCATCAGAGCTCGCCCATACTTTGACATGATACACAATTCCCCCCAACTCTACTTTGATCACCCTATTGATGTACTCAAGTTTTTTAGTGAGAACATTTACTCTTCCGATGTGTAAGTTGTCTTTCTGATCTGTCACCTCTTCTATCTCAAGTGGTTTCCCCCAGATCCCAGCCACTTCACTGAATGTATTCCTTGACCAAGCTTGTAATGGTATCCCCACTATGTTTAGAGTGACAACCCTCTCCGGATTAACCGTGTCTCCCACCGTATGCCATGGCTTGATCCACGTGAACCATTCCTGTAAGGCTTTGCTTCCCCTCTTGATAACTTTCTCCAGATCTTTTGGTGTTGAGCATTCAATCAAAACCCTTCTTGCCCCAATATGCTTCCCAAAGCAGTTCAAGAACCCTTATTCTCTTAGGATCTCATCCATCTGACTTATGATAGCTATGTTATTCACCTCCCCAACTGCGCATTTCCTCAGCCACTGTAATTCCTCTTCCCTGACCTGACTTATCTTCAGTATACTATCTTCCTCTGTTTGATCAGTCCGTTCAGATCGGTGACCTTTGACTATATCGACGTAAGATTTCTGGTCCGATCTTTTCTCCCCTGTATGTAGGTTCCCATCCCTGGCTCTCCATTCTCTCTTGTGCGTTTCTCTCTGGTTCTGCTCTACTAAACCCCCTTCTTTCATTTTATCCTCTGCCCTATTATACCTTCCTAGATTCACAGTAATGTTCATCTCCCCCATCACAATTCCTTGTAGTTTCTTCTCTAGCTCCATCACATCTTTCACATCTACATATTTCACGAATCCAAACTGTTTCCCTTCCTTTGATCTCTTCTTTGGCACAAAAACATCCATCACTTTCCCCATTTTCAAAAACGTTCTCCACATACCTGCAATATCCCAATCCACAGGGAAGTTCCCAAAATAGAAGCTCGTGGTGGCCTTGTCAATCAACCTGATCAGATTTTTCCCAGAATTCGCTAGTCTCCGAGTTGTCGCTGCATGTTTATCACTTCGTCCTCTTGTTGCGCTTGGCTCCCATCTACTCCCATGTCTTCTCCTCCGTGCCTGAATCCCTGTATCCCACTCCTTGGCTCTGCCTCTCTTCACCACCGCCCTCCATCCTGTATCCCGCTCCCTAGCTCTGCCTCTCTTCATTTGGGGACCACCGTCTGGCAGCGACAACACCGCGATCGGAAAACCCAGGCAGCGTTGGCTTCTGAAAGGCTCACCAAATTCCTTCGCGAATGTATGGTCGCGATTAAAGAGTAAAAACAAAACTTATGATTGAGTTGAGTTTCTCACGTTTATTTAACCTACACATTCTCTTGTTTTGAAAAAATTAAATACTTTGTTGACCATTATTATTATTATTATTATTATTATTTTTGCCATTAAATTATTCAGTTAAATAGGAGTAGTACATTATGAACCTTTTTATGCTTTCAAATACTCCTATACATAAAAAACATTATGTTCATTCAAGTTCTTTGATTAATAGTATAATATTGAGAGTTGCTCAAAAAAAGAAAAAAAAAAGGGTTCTTCGTTGAATACTTACGTGAACAAAAATTGATAATTAATCATTAATAAATGAAAATGCGAAAAGAAAATAAGAGGAAAACAGTTAAACAAAAACTAAAAAACCCATAATCACTTGGAACGAAAAAAACCACCGGAGCATTGCCGAAGTTGCACTTCCTTTTTTGTCGTTGAGTTGAATAGCCAGAAGGCAGAGAGAAAGGCGATCAGGAGCTTTACCATTTTCCAGGCCGCTGTCAAAACGCCTTTTTACCGCGACCCCTCGCTTTTAAAAAAAAAAAACCAAAGTTCCGGCAGGCGGCGGCGACAGAGATCTTCCTTCATTCTAGGGTTGAGGAACAGGATCGAGTTTCGGTTTGTTGTCGGAATTTTTGGAATTTAAATTTCAAATCAATTCCCCAGTCCTTATAATAAGGAAAAGTTGGTCTCTTTTCTTTTGTCGCGATTGAAGACAAAGACTTCCCCCCTTTGTTCAAGCTCCTGACGCCATTAACGTTAATCTCTTTTCTCGTTTTCAGCTTCTTTTTTAATAGATTTCGAGCGTTTGTTTATGGTAGTTCCACCCCATTCGGCTGGAATTTGTCTGTATGCATTTCGATTTTAGCCATGATTGATATCAAACAACGTCGAAATTGGAAGGCTTTGATTAACTAGGATCACAATTTTTTTTTCCTGGATTTTTTCTATGTAAAAAATCGTCTCTTCTCTGTTTATTGTTCATCTTCTTCTGGGTCACATTGCATTTCGCTCTTGTGAGAACGAGAGCTTTCTGGGACTCTGGTTACGGGTCATAGAGAGCTCTCATGGCAACGGAACAGTACTGAACCATCCGCATTTCGGGGCTCCGGATTGTATTCTCGGATCAGGCTTTGTCTGGTACCGGCGAAAATGTCGCCGCCGTTTGATTGGTGGAGGAGAGAGTCCCACAGAGGGACGCCGGTGGTGGTGAAGATGAAGAATCCGAACTTTTCCATGGTGGAGCTGGAGGGTCCGGCAGATGAAGATTTTATATCCGCCGCCGCCGCCGGCCGACCACGAAACAGGTCACGGGAGAAGAACGCACGGCAGCTCACATGGGTCCTCCTCCTCAGGGCCCACCGCGCCGCCGGCTGCCTTTCCTCCGTCGGCTCCACACTTGTAAACCTCAGCAACGCCGCGAGGCGACGATTCGCCGACGGCAAGACGGACACCGATCCCGAACCGGACGACGACAGCGACGCCGAAAGCTCCGACCTTGAAACTGTGAAGAAAACTTTCCACATCTACAGTTGCATTAAGGTCTTCCTCTTCCTCTCTCTCATCTTGCTCTCTCTCGAGCTCGCTGCGTATTTCAAAGGCTGGGATTTGAGAGCTACAAATACTCACATGATTCAGTACATTTTACCCACAAGATTCCACGTTAAAGATATCTTCAATCGGTTTTACTCTCTCTGGATTCTGGTTCGGGTGGAATACCTCGCTCCTCCTCTACAGTTTCTGGCAAATATCTGCATTATTCTCTTCCTTATCCAGAGCTTAGATAGATTGATTTTGTGCTTGGGGTGTCTCTGGATTCGGTTGGAGAAGATCAAACCTGTGGCCAAACAGGACGCCATTGCTGATCTTGAGTCAGGGGAGGAAGGCTTCTTTCCCATGGTTCTTGTACAGATCCCAATGTGCAATGAGAAAGAGGTAGGAGAAGAAGAAGGAAAAGGAAAAAACTTTATATGTTAGTTTCATGAAAGTTTTACCTTTTACAGTATTTTTTATGTACATTGGTTTGGTTCTGGTTTTCAGGTTTATCAACAATCCATAGCTGCTGTGTGTAGCTTGGACTGGCCAAAATCAAAGATTTTGGTTCAGGTTCTGGATGATTCTGATGATCCCATGACACAGTTGTTGATTAAAGATGAAGTTCACAAATGGCAGCAAGAAGGTGCTAACATTGTGTACAGGCACAGGGTGCTCAGAGAGGGCTATAAGGCTGGGAATCTCAAGTCTGCCATGAATTGCAGCTATGTAAATGAGTATGAATTTGTTGCCATCTTTGATGCTGATTTCCAACCCAACCCTGATTTCCTCAAGAGAACTGTACCCCATTTTAAGGTAAAGATTCTTTTTTTTTCCCTCTCTTTTCACTTTTGGTATGGCTATAAGTTTTTGGTTGAAAATGAAATTATTTTTCTTTTGGCATGTAGGATAATGAGGAACTAGGGCTGGTTCAGGCAAGGTGGTCATTCGTAAACAAGGAGGAGAATTTGCTTACAAGATTGCAGAACATAAATTTAGCTTTTCACTTTGAGGTGGAGCAACAAGTGAATGGGGTGTTCCTTAATTTCTTTGGCTTCAATGGGACTGCAGGGGTGTGGAGGATTAAGACTTTGGAGGATGCGGGTGGGTGGCTGGAGAGAACCACTGTGGAGGACATGGACATCGCTGTTCGTGCTCATCTTAAAGGCTGGAAGTTTGTGTTTCTCAACGATGTTGAGGTACTGCTTGCTTTGTTCAATCTCATCACTTTCTAAAACTTAGAAAAATTAAGGTTGTTGATATTGACTTGTTCTTGCTTCCTCAGTGCCAATGTGAACTACCTGAATCATATGAGGCTTATAGGAAACAACAGCATAGATGGCATTCTGGACCTATGCAACTGTTCCGACTTTGTTTGCCAGATGTCCTTCAGGCAAAGGTAAATGTTTGGTTCAATTAACCAGAATGATCTTCCATTTCCTACCTTCATCCTAGCAAAACTGATATGTTTGAGTTTTGAACTTGTATTTGACTTAAAATTTCATTCGGAAAAAAATGTGTTTAACATGAAATTATCATATACATATAAATTATCTAACTTTTTATGCTAAAATGTTGATAAAAATAAATCATAAATTAAATGTTGAAAAACAAATATAGTATCAGTTTTGCTAGGACAGAAGTAGTATCAGATACTCGTAGTTTGATTTGTGACATTGTCAGTTGTTTCCAATAATGCAGATTGGTTTCGGGAAGAAGTTCAACTTGATCTTCCTATTCTTTCTGCTCCGGAAACTGATTCTTCCCTTTTATTCCTTCACCCTTTTCTGCATCATTCTTCCCATGACCATGTTCATCCCAGAGGCTCAGCTTCCTGCTTGGGTTGTCTGTTACATCCCCGCCACCATGTCGCTCCTCAACATAATGCCAGCCCCAAAGTCATTCCCTTTCATCGTCCCCTACCTTCTTTTTGAGAACACCATGTCAGTGACCAAGTTCAATGCAATGATCTCTGGCCTATTCCAGCTCGGCAGTGCATACGAATGGGTTGTGACCAAGAAGTCCGGCCGATCATCAGAAGGGGATCTTATCAACTTAGAGCAGAAAGAGGAGCAGAAAGAGCCGTTAATACATCAGCGAGGCTCCTCAGCACCGGAGTTCGATGAGACGAAGCTAGAACTTCTGCAACAGGAGCAGAAGTCGACAATGAAGAAAAAGAATCACAACAGAATATACACGAAGGAGCTTGCACTGGCGTTACTGCTTCTAACAGCAGCAACCAGGAGTCTTCTCTCTGCACAGGGCATCCATTTCTACTTCCTGCTTTTTCAGGGGATCTCATTCCTTCTGGTTGGTCTAGACTTGATCGGTGAGCAGGTTCAGTGAATCACAAAAGAGTTTTTCAGGTAAAATCATGGTGAAATGAATGCTCTCACTCAGGCTTCATGGATGTTCAAATGACTGCGTTATATATACATGACTTGGGTGACAAGGCTTCATCGGTATCTTGCCGGACAAGAAACCTTAAGTCCCAGCTCATAGCTTTGTGTACATGACCTGAAAAGAAGAGTTGGACACTACTGATGTTAAGTGGTGTCGCATAAGCTTAGGTACTGTGATTCAACTCTTAATGCTATGATCTTTGATCATATCTTCATGTAACGAAAATTCCTTGAGCATCAGACAGGTAAAAGCTTTGCTACTTGTGTTCTGTCTCTCCAATTCCTGACTCAACTGGAACAAGAAAAATAGGCGTTAGTGGTTTTTGACACTAAGTATACGTAAATGGGTACTTTTGTCATCCATCCAAATTTTGGGTGAAATCTTGACATCAATATTTGTATTTAGGAAAATTCTACCACCGACCGTTCATTTGATTGAGAATGAAAAAAACCACTTCTGTGACTGACAATGGGGATTAACTCTTACTTCATCCCTCTCTAATAATTGAATCTGTCTCTAAATAATTGAATGGTTTGATCCGATTGCTATTGATTGGAACTTCATACATCCTCCCCACCTTTTTAGATGTATCATTTTGATCGACGTATAGATTAAGAATGTGTGTTAATTTAAATGTAATGGGATAAAATCTGTATTTTAAAAAATAAAAATAATTTTTTTGAATGAAAAAAGAAAGTAGGGTAACACAATAAAATTGATGTAAATTTTTTTTTATAAAATAAAATGTAACAAATTTTTTTGAACAATCTCAGAAAAGAAATTATAGTAACTTTTAAACGATTGACGGAGTATAAAACAAGACAGAAAACGTAATGATAAAATAGAAAAATTTAGAAACGAAAGTTTCTAATTTAAGAAAAATAAGTTATATCTTGAAAAAATATAATCAATTTCGTTTGAAAGAACGTAGATAGTTGAAACATTTCTTCGTTGTGGATAATAACTTCCCTTAATTTCAGTAGCAGTAAGAAACTGAGACCAAGCACATGCATGAGATGACTGGCATTATTTGGAGCATATTGGTTGGCATCAAATTCGGGAAGTTGACTTGGGATTTTATTTGAAGAACCATGACCCCCTTGTTATGTGTTTTCTTGAAACCATGGCCCATTTTTTACTCGGTCTTTGTTGTCCAACTAGTTTTCTCTCGTGGTCCGTCACGAAGTAATTAAAAAAAATTAAAAATAATGAATGAAAATGTAAAAAATTTAGAATATTTTTTTTTAAGTAGTGTGATAAATTGGGTTATATTATTGATTTCCATATAATAATCGATATAAAATACAATATCATAAAAAAAAATCATATTAATAAGATATTTTACCTTTTGATACACCATTTTTATGAAAAATAACTATAAGTTTCACCGTTTTGGTTGATGCATTTTGTTTTCCAGGTATATTTAGGTGTCTGAGATACAATAAGTAAATTTAACATAAATATTTATATGTTAAACGTTTCATGTTTATATGTAAACATTATAAAAAGAAATGTTTCTAACGTAAATAGACAAATCGAGAATATGTCGTATGTTTGTGAATTTTAAAAAGTAGTATGGTTAATGTAAATGTATAAACAGGAAAATGCACATAAATATTATGGGTTTCTTTTTTTAACGTTTACAAAAGTAAAAGACTACTCATTCTATATTTAAATTCAAACGTATGAGGTTAATATGCACACAAAAAAAAAAAAAAAATTGGTTAAAGAAAAATGGAGTTAATAAAAAAACAAATGATTGTTCATTTTATATTTAAATTAAAATGTGTAAGGTTAATGTGCACAAATAAAAAAATAAAGAGAAAGAAAAATGTGAAGTTAATAACACAAAGTACAAACTATTAAAATAAAGAATTAAAAAATAAGTTATCACATTAAGTTAAAAAACTCAGGGATTAGTTTGTAAAAAACATTAAAAGAGAAGGGGGATTTATGAGTTTTTTTGGAGTTTTTTTTTAAAAAACAAATACCGAAAAAGATAAAAAGTACTGTTCATAACCATCACAAATGTATATATGTATAATTTCCCTTACAATCTGTTGAAATTTGTTCGGGAGGTCGAAATTCTAAATGACTTGTTCAATCTTAGTTACCATTTTTCCAAAAAAAAGAAAGGATTTTGGTTCTTTTTTTCCCTTCTTATTTTTTCCTCCAGTTGTCATGGTGAACTTAAGGTTGTCATTTCTTCTTCGGGAAAGAAATACCAAGATTGTTTTTAGAGACTTTTCATTATTATCTTTCTACAGACTTCACAAGGGAAAATAAGAAGACCATTATCAAAATAGAAAAGTGGGTTTTATTTTAAGACAAGCTTGTTTGGGGAAATGAAAATTTAGATAGAATAAATGAAGTATTTAGTTATTTACACTTTTATTGTGAGAATTTAGCTTAATGATTAAGTTCATGTGAATATGAGGTGGAAATATTGAATCAAAATTCCACTATTCCAAAACTCTACCCGTGTCTATAAAAAAGTTGTTGTTTACACTTTTCTATCATAGGCAATAACATGTTCAACTCATATTTAATGGAGACCAATTCTAGAAAGATCTGAAAAGAGAATTGATAGTCTCGTTCCAAGGTGGGTCGAAACCTCAGGTACTTGGTGATGGAAAATTTTGGATCCAGTGCGCACCTGTAACAAAGAAGAAATGGTCGGACCTTATGTGTTCGGGGACTTACTCTGACACTCAAGTCAGTAGTGAAGACAGTAGAGGTGGAGAATAAACTAGGCATAGTTAGGTACCCAAGAAAGTAAAAAAGAGTGTTGTACATTGAGAAGCCGTTTGAGCCTTCCTTTTATAGAAGGGAGAAGACAGTTAGCCTTGATCGTGTCCATGATCTAAGGACGTGCTATTGGAGTGGAGCACGTTCCCTAGGATCATGGGCGAAGTGGGATGACGGTTTCCATCCGTGAGAGACGTAGGAGACATGGGACTTGGGACGACGATTGGCGATGCGAGGGGCGTGTCCAAGTCCTTGTCACATAATTTCATTAGGTGTTGCGGGGTCGCCATGGGGAGGCCTCTTTAGGCCTCGCGAGTGACCCCCTCACTGGCGTCCATGCCTTGGGGAATTAGGTAATGCTCTGAGTCTCGTGGGGGATTCCTAGGGGAATGTCTTGAACCTAGGTGGAGGTGGCGGGTCATCGATCCTCATATTGAACCTCTGGGCATGGGGGCCCAAGGCTCTAATTGAGCCAAATTTACCAAAGAGTCCCCCTTCCATACTGTAATATGGGTGATGGGTCCCTGTATTCCAAAACAAGTAGGCTGGAGATGCTCGCGTCCAAGGCCTCGTCTGGAGGGGATGCACGGTACCCAGGCGTCGAAGGGACGGTTTGGCTTCCTACCACAAAGGCTAAACGGCTAAGGACGTTTGTAACATCCTGCTTGGATGAGAATCCACTTTAGGAGGAGAGCGCCATAATTGCGTTTTTGAATTGGCGGCAGTTGAAGAGGCGTCACACCGCTTATTGATGAGTGTACAAACACTCACATATTTCCCGGGTGTTTAGAGCATAATCTTCATCATTTATGCTTGATTTATAAAGATTTAGATGCATTCTACTTACAAATGTTCAACTCTTACAGAATGCACACTTTGAGGAGAAAATAGAGCAAAAGAGCACTAAATGAAGGTTCGGGATGAAGATTGCCGACGAGCGGAGCACGTGAGTCCGTCCCGAACTAGAATGGAGAGTCGGAGCACAAAAGAGTCATCACTCAAGTCAAATTGCATGAAACAAGAAGTTGGAGGATCAAAATGGAGACTCAGTGGCGCCACTTCTATGCGCCATGCACCAGCTCCATCATCAGCAAGTGGCGCCACTTACATGCGCCCCCACTAGCTGAATGGCGCCACTTACATGCGCCATTCAGCTGAAGATGGCGCTAATTACCAGCACCACCCTTGGCGCAAGATACTTGTGTCACCAC
>JBBYHH010248927.1:0-13026 GCA_038382905.1 Daphne laureola
GGATATTGCAGTGATTCTAGGGGTTATGTGTTCTTAGATATAAGTCACAGGAATGGTCTGGTGTTTGACTCCAGAAATGCAAAATTTGTGGAAAAAACGTTTCCAAAGGTTGACGAATGTAATGACATTGACTCTTTTGGTCTGATCCTTGACCAGGATCAACCAAGTACCTTAGAGGTACCGGTTACACAAGGTGCACCAATTCTAGAGGGAGTATCTCAACCTAAAGAAGTTATAACTTCTCAAAATGAATCCATTGAGATGGATCATGATGAACAAGATCCAAATGAACAAGGATTTGATTCGGAGAGTGTTGAGAATGTGCAAGAGCCATGACCTTCTTTGCCCATGTTGAGAAGATCAACTAGGGAATCGAGACAACCCAAAAGGTGGGGTCTCTCGGAAGGTGAAACTTACTTGGTATCATCTGAGATAGATGAACCAAGTAATATTAAAGATGCTCTAAGTGGTGCACAACGTGAAGAATGTCTAAATGCCATGAATGAGGAACTTCATTCGATAGCTGTGAATGGTGTGTAGGAGTTATCGAATCTTCCTGATGGTAGGCAGGCCATTGAAAACAAGTGGGTATTAAAGGTTAAAATGAATTCTGATGGAAATATCAAAAGATACAAGGCCCACTTGGTGGCCAAAGGCTTCACACAAAAGAAGGGTATTGATTTCAAAGATACCTTGTCATCGGTTGTGAAGTTCAATTCCATCAGGTTGTTACTTGCTATAGTGGCTAATCCAGACTTGGAATTACATCAAATATATGTAAAGACGACCTTCTTCAATGGTGATTTGAGCGAAGAGATCTACATGAAACAACTAGAGGGTTTTGTTCAAGATGGTCTTGAGAACAAGGTTTGTAGACTAAAGACTGAAGTTATGGCCCTTAAAGACCACTCCAAGGCATATGTTGCCTCCTCTTCCTCCAGTAAGAAAGGGGGAAAGAAGAAAGGGAAGTGGTTTGGCCAAGGTGGCAAAGGTGGTAAGGGCAAAGACAAGGACAAGGGAAATGACCCCAACTTGAAGAAATTCAAGAAGAAGAGGGACGTTTCAAAGTTGAAATTCTTCAACTATGGCAACAAGGGACACTTTGCAAAATATTGCAAGGATGCACTGAAGGTACATGAATACCCTTCTACTTCATTAGTACATGTTGTGTCATGTACAATGCTAACTGAGAGTAATTCTTTGTGGATTATGGATTCAAGAGCAACATAGCACATAGCTCGAGATAAGTCTTAGTTCATGGCCTACAAGAAAGTCCCAAGGGGTGTGAAGCATGTTTATGTGGGAAACGATGCAAGATTAGAAGTAGAAGGCATAAGAACTTGTAGAGTTCCTATAGATATAGGATATTTGTATCTTATAGACGTATTATATATACCATACATATGTAGAAATTTAATTTCTATAAGTTGCCTACTGAAATACAATTATTGATTTAACTTTACTTATTATGGTATGTCCATTATTAAGAATGATCAAATAGTTTCTACTTGCAAAATTAATAACTACTTGTATTAATTAAGCCCTAAGGGTCATTCTATTGCACCTCCTACTTGTCATGTGACTGAGCTCACAAATGAAATGACATGGCATGAAAGGTTAAGACATATAGGTCAAGATAGAATGAACAAGTTAGCCAAAAGTGGCTTACTTGGTTCGTTGACCAAGGTTGTCTTGCCTAGTTGTCAATCATGTCTTCAAGATAGTGTCCATTATTATATGTACCAGACATATGTAGAAATTTAATTTCTATAAGTTTCCTATTGAAATACAATTATTGATTTAACTTTAGTTACGATGGTGTGTCCATTATTAAGAAGGAACAAATAGTGTCTAATTGCAAAGTTAATAATGACTTGTATGAATTAAGGCCTAAGGGCCATTCTGTTGCAACTCCTAGTTGCCATGTGATTGAGGTCACAAGTGAAATAACATGGCATGGAAGGTTAGGACATATAGGTCAAGATAAAATAAAGAAGTTAGCCAAAAGTAGCTTAGTTGGTTTCTTGACCAAGGTTGGTTTGCCTAGTTGCCAATCATGCCTTGAAGAAAAGGCAACAAGAAAGCATTTTGGGCATGCAACTAGAAGAAATGAGGTACTTAGTTTAGTACATTCTGATTTGTGTGAACCATTAAGCGTTGAATCCAGAATTGGGTATAAGTACTTCATCACTTTCACTAGTGACTATACTAGGTTCACCTAGGGGTGTGTACGAGCCAAGCCGATCCCGAATATCAAAAGCTCGAGCTCCAACTTGACTATTTTAGGCTCACCTCAACCACATCGATCTTGAAAAAAGTGGCTCGAGCTCAGCTCGTGAGATATCCGGGATCGATTCGAAGGCTCGAACACTTAGATTTGAACACACTAGTATCAGATGAAAGCAATCAAATCCACAAACAAATTAAGTAAAATAGATCTACAAATCTGTAACAAGAGAATCCAAATATATGATCAAAACCTAAATAGAAGAAGTGAAACAGATCTGGAAATAATCTATAGAAACCGCACACAGCAAGCCAAAATCTCTCCCTCGTCGTTCCTCCATCCAAAAGATGCGAATAAGCTCGGCGATGGTCATTGTGCAGCAGATGCGGCAAGGCAGGGCCGTTTAACAACACCAATGAAGACCTATTGGAAGTTTCATATGAGAAACTCGTGAGATTTAGGTTGACGATGGCCATCAACAGGTTGAAGGTAGAAGAAAGCGGATAACAGATATTCTGATGACATATAGACTATAAGTAACGGTACATCGATGACAAAGCAGGACGGTGGATGAAGGTGAAGTATTTGGGATTCAATAGAAGATAATTGATAATACGAATCGAAAGACATAGAATTGGTTGTATGCCTATTGAAGAAGAGAGAGCTTTGGACTTGAGAAATGAGATTTGGACTTGGGAAGCATAAAAGCTGATACAAAATGTATTGGGAAGGGAAATTGAGTTGGACTTGGCAGTAGGAAACGTATGTGGAAGGTATAAGAATTAATGTATTATAAAAATAAGACCCATAAAAAATTGTATATTAAATAAGAAGATGAGATGAATATTAACTAAAAGGGTAAAAAGGTATTTATGTAATTTCATCTTAGGCTCATTAAGGCTCGCGAGCCTATTTGAGCTGAATCTTTGAGGCTCGAGCTCGACTCGTTTAATAAACAAGCCTAAAAATGGCTCGAGCTCGAGGCTAAACATGCTTGGCTCGATAGGCTCGTTTGAGCTCAAGCTCGAGCCGAGCTCGAATGGACTTGGCTCATTACACAACCCTAGGTTCACCCAGTTTTTCTTACTTAAGAATAAGGCTAAGGCCTATCATACTTTGACAAGTATGCCCATTTGGTTGAGAACCAATTGGGTAAGAAGGTAAAGTCCTTAAAGACTGGTAGAGGTGGAGAGATAGAGGTGGAGAGCATAGTTCAAATGCATTTAAATCATTTTATGACATGAAGGGGATTGAGAGGGAGTTCACTCTTCCATGGACACCACAACAAAATGGTGTGTCTGAAAGGAAGAACATAATTCTCATGGATATGGTACGTTCCATGATGTCTAAGGCCAACTTGGATGTGATATATTGGAGTGATGCATTGCTATGTGCAGTGCACATTCTCAATAGGGTACCAACCAAGAACATTGATGCTTCTCCATATGAGTTATGAAAGAACAAGGCCCCAGACTTGAGCTACATGCGGCCTTGGGGGTGCTTAGCCTATGTACATGTGTTGGATCACCCTTTGGGGAAATTAGGCCCAAGAGGAAAGAAATGTGCTTTTCATGAATATTGTACAAAATCAAAGAGGTATGTGTTCTTGGACTTAAGTCATAAGAATGGCATAGTATTTGATGCAAAAAACTCAAACTTTATAGAAAATGAGTTTCCTAAAGTTGGTGAATATGGTGATTTGACCTCATTAGGTCCAATCCTCGAAGAGGATCAACCAAGTTCCATAAGGGCACCGGTTGCACAAAGTACACGCACTCCGGAGGGAGTTCCTCAACCACAATGAGTTATGACCCCGAATGATGTTCCTGATGATATGGAACTTGATGAACAACATCCGCAAGAAGGTGGACTTGTTCGAGAGGGAGTTAAGGGTGTTCAAGAGCATGAACCTCAATCACCACCACCGGTGTTGAGAAGATCAATAAGGCAATCCAGACCACCTAAAAGATGGGGAATCTTGGATGGTGAGACTTACTTGGTTGCATCTGAAATAGATGAACTAAGTAATATCAAAGAAGCTCTTGAAGGTGCACAAAGGGAAGAATGGCTAAATGTAATGAATGATGAGTTACATTCAATGCATGTGAATGATGTATGAGAATTATCTGATCTTTCTTATGGTCAAAAGGTAATTGGGAACAAGTGGGTTCTCAAGATAAAGAAGAATTCTGATAGAAGTATTGAAAGGTACAAGACCCGTTTGGTGGCCAAAGTATTCAGACAGAATGAGGGTGTTTATTTCAAAGACATCTTCTCTTCTGTTATGAAGTTTAACTCGATCAGATTACTCCTTGCAATAGTTGCAAACTTGAACATTAAATTACATCAAATGGATATAAAGACAACCTTCCTCAATAGTAATTTGAGTGAAGAGATTTATACAAAATAACCCAAGGGGTTTGTTCAAGAAGGAAACAAGGACAAGGTGTGTAGGCTTAAGAAGTCTATCTATGGTCTTAAATAAGCTTCAATATAATGGTACTTGAAGTTTCACCATACAATCAAAAGCTATGGCTTTGTGATGATACATGAAGATCATTGTGTATACTTATTCTTAAATGATTCAGGATTTGCTGATTTGACATTATATGTTGATGACATTCTTATTGCAAGTAGTGGCATAGAGTTGTTATCAACCAATAAAGGATGCTTATCTTCCACATTCAACATGAAGGAAATGGGAGAGGCTTCCTTTATCCTTGGTGCTAGGATCCACCAGTATAGAAAGGAATGGTTGTTGGCTCTTTCACAAGAACCTTATATTGATAAGATTCTTGAAAGATTCAACTTGACCAACTCTAAACCAATTAACACACCACTTGCATATGGTTGCAAGATTGGAGAGCACATGTGTCCTAAGACTCCAAATGAGAAGGAAGATATGAATATCATACCTTATCTAAGTGCCATTAGAAGTCTTATGTATGCCATGTTATGTACAAAGCCAGACATAAGTCAAGTTGTCAGTTTACTAGCTAGATATTCTTAAAACCCCGGTATGGAGCATTGGAAGAATGTGAAGAGATTTCTAAGATACCTAAAAGGTAGTAAGGACTATTGGCTATGTTATCAAAGCAAGAACCTTGATCTACATGACTACTCTAATGCTAATTGGGGAGGAGATAAAGATTCTAGCAAATCTAGGCTATGTATTCATGTTGAATGAAGGTGCAACTACTTGGTGTACTAAGAAACAAACTTGTACAAGATTATCCACCATGGAGGCTGAATGAATTTCATGTGCCTCGACTGTACAAGAGGCCTTTTGGCTTGGTTATTTCTTAAAGAACTTGGAGTCCAAGGTTCAGATTGAAAAGCTTATTACTATCTATAGTGATAGTATAGAGGCAATGACTTACACCAAGGACTCCAAGTACCATGGTAAAACCAAGCACATTAGCATGAAATCTAATTTTGTAAGGGATTCAATTAAAGAATGTGAAGTCAAGATTGAATACATCTCTACTGACCTAATGGTGGTATATCTTCTCTACTGACCTGATGGTGGTCAGAGCAATGGGTCTTAGGAGATTATAGACATTTGTTGGATGTACTTCACATCTTTAGTGTCACACATGTTGTACATATGTATTTGAAATCAATAAAGATATTTATTTGATTATACATTGATTTAAATTCATGAATCACAACAAAGAATGAACATGTCAACAATAGGCTGAGAATGACTTACTTAGACCAAGTCATATTGCGTTAATCTTGTGTGAGATTAAGGATGCGACAAGCTAAAGGCTCATTTATATGTTGTTTATAAAGAAACATGTAACTTAGAAAAGTTTTACCTTTGAGTGGGAGTCATACTCCAACACATAACACTTAAGCTCATTTTATCGCCTTATTTCAAAAAGTAATCAAGATGAGGTGCTTCGGTTCACCATGTTTGTATGACAACTCATACATCATAGCCTATGTTTTAATGTAAGATTGGGCTTACATTGATAAATTTCATGGAAACTGGCATGTCCTCCTTTTATGAGTTAATGGGAGTACACTTCAAGGTATTTTAAGAGGGAGAAATGACACACCCCTCACCATGAGTGGATATCACTCAAAGTGGGAGTGGTGTCTACAAAACACCCTAGAAAGTGCTATATGGACCTTGAAAGTGTGTTATAAGGTTCTATGTCCATGAAATATGACCAAAAGAAGAATTTAAGCAAGTTGTGTCTAACCTTGCCTAGTCTGAGATTCTTCTAACCAGACTCTTAGTGACTTTGGCTCATTGTCAGTTATTCATGTTAATAAGGCTACTTTGATTGGTTATCGAAGGCCTGATCAGTGTACAAAACGTACACTTTTTCACCATGTTTAGAGCATGAAATCCATCGATATTGCCTGCTTTTATTGTGAAATACGCACTTTTCTTATGAATTTCAAAGATTTGTAGGTGAGTCTATATGTAGGTAATTAGGATCTCAACGCGCTCAAATATCACATAAAATGAGAAAGAGATCGAGCTTCAGATAAGCTCCGGAGGACCTAATTGCACTAAAAAGAAAGATTGTGAACTTAAATGCAAATGTGCAATTAGGAGGACTCAGCAGAGGGTGGCGCCACTTTCTTACGCCATAATGATGTCATTCACCAGTGCCACCGCCAAGCCCCAGCGCACTTACCCGCATCTCGAAGGCACAGCTCCTCCGCGCCTTAACGGCGCCATCCTCCCGCGCCACGCACAACGCCGGCGGTAGTTCATGCACCCTAACGGTGCCAGATTCATGCACCAAGGCAAAAGCCGGCGCATCTTCATGCACCTTAGGGTCGCCACTTCCCTGCACCACGCCTTCCATCGGTCCCGTTTTGTTCGCCTTAGAGGTGCCATTTTCCTCCGCCTCACACAAATGGGTTATGAGACACACGAGTTTTATTGAATTTGTAATTAAATATCCATTTTATTCAACCCTGTAATCCCTATTCTACCCCTTCCTACTTAGTTATATTTGAAATTAGGTTAAAGGTACTTTAGGTATTAGTTAGTAGTATAAATAGTACTACACCCCTCATTTGTAAATGTTCATGAATTTTATAAGGTTGCTCTCCTTAGAGCTTAAACCTTGAAGTTTAAATTAGCTTCTTAAGCTAAGGGCTGAATCTATGGTGAATCTTTCTACGGGTGAATTCTAACCCTTACTCTGCATTTATTTTCTTAAGTGCTACTGTTTGCTAGCATGTCTATATTTTAGCAAATGATAGAGTATGATCAGACTTGTCTTAGTAGTATCATGCTTAGGTTGCAGTAATTTATCTCCATGACTATTTTAGTATATTTTAGTCTTCGAGCCTGTGTTATAGTATCATGTGTGTTTGCCAATCACAAACACGTGCATGCAACTTAGGAGCTCGATCAGGAGTTTGAGAGGACCTCGATCGAATTAGCCCCAGGACTGATTGGTAGCCTTATTCAGAGTCTGAGAGGACCTGAGTAAGTGTCTATCCATGAATAGTTAGATACTATAATGCCTTGGGGAGATCACCCCTAGATCACGAGAGTGGCCGGGAGGTGAACTCTCTCTTAGGAGCGGCGGACCGCAGTGCCCGAGAGGGGAGCAGGATGAGAATAGTAACTCACCTCACTAGATAGAATGAAAGATTTATTGCATGTTTCCTCGCTTAGTATAATTATAATAGTAGGATTGCTAGATTCTGATGTCTTGTACGAACATGTGGTAGTTAACAATATGCTAGTGTATCTAGGATAGTGTCATAGAATCCGGTCTTTATAGACCGGGCAATCAGTAAGAGTCAGATATGACCTTGCTCATTAGCAAGTGGCATTAGAGATAATCCATGCTTCTAGGAAATCACTTGGTAAACACATGCATGTTGTCTAGGACGCACATTAGTACTACGGGAACCCATGATTACCAATCCATAGATGACGCTACTTCGCCCTTCAATGAACCATCACCCTACAATTTACACTCCTTTTCTTGCATAACTCATCATTCATCCATGATTCTGGCTCTCATCACTATCCATGCTACATTCATGCATACTTGTATATGAGTAGTTTACTATTAAATCCTAAACACTTCATTATCTTGGGTTTGATCCCTCATTTAGAGCTACATACTATGATAAGACAGAGTTAAGGCTAGTGAAGTGTTTATAAATATATTTGACTGTTAGTGTTTGCATGTGCTGCACTTTAGATAAACCACACCGAGCAAAAACCTTAACGATCAGGTACTACAGAATCCGGCCCTCAAATAAAATATTTAGAGAAAATTACCAATGTTCTGGGTTGGTCTCTAACAGAAATGGTCAAAGGTGGCAAGGGTAAGGGCAAGGGTAAAGAAAAAGGTGATGGACCCAACTTGAATAAGTTCAAGAAGAAAAGGGATGTTTCCAAATTCAAGTGCTTCAACTATGAAAAGAAGGGACATTTTGCAAAAAATTGCAAGAGTCATTCCAAGGTACATTTACCTATTACATATTCTAATGTGCATGTTATGTCATGTACTATGCTTTCTGAAAGTAATTCTTCATGAATTGTAAACTCAGGAGCAATAGACCACAAAGCCCAGGATAAGTCTTGTTTCGTGGCTTATAAGAAACTCCCAAGAGGTGCAAAGTGTCTCGGTGGGAAACAATGATGTAATAGAAATAGTAGGTATTGTAAAGTCCGCGTGTGTAACATATATTATATTTATCTTATGGACACCTTATATGTACCTAGTAATTGTAAAAACTTGATTTCTATAAGTACTTTGTTGAAGTACAAATATAGCTTGTCTTTTTCTAATAATAGTCTAACTATTATTAAAGATAATCAAGTAGTGTGTGAATGTTTTGTTAACAATGGTTTGTATGAACATCGACCAAGTTTCAACATTAACTCTTCTTCTAGTTCCCATGTGACCGAGGTAACAAATGAAATGACTTGGCATGAAAGGCTTGGACATGTTGGTCAAGATAGGATGAATAAAATGGCCAAGGGTGGCTTACATGGATCCTTGACCAAAGTTGTCTAAGTTGGAAGGCATGCCTTGAGAGAAAGGCAACATGAAAGCCTTTTGGGTGTGGTACTAGAAGACAAGAGGTGTTTAGTTTAGTTTATTCTGACTTGTGTGGATCTATGAGGGTTACATCTAGAAATGGATTTAGATATTTCATTACATTTATGGATGACTATATAAGGTTTACCCATATTTTCTTACTTAAGAATAAAGTAGAGGCTTTATCATACTTTGAGCAGTATGTCCATTTGGTTGAGAACCAATTGGGTAAGAAAAGCAAGTCTTTGAGAATGGACAGAGGAGGTGAGTATAGTTCATCAGCCTTTAAGGTATTTTGTGACTTGAAAGGCATTGTTTTACAGTCACCGCGGGTGGAAGGTGACTTTCTGATATTGTTTGTCTGATGGTCGGATCCTGCTATCGCTATGACTCTGTTTTGAACGTGTAGGATATGTTTTCTATTAATTCCCAAGTCCCGAGATTTTGTTTAAGGTCCATTTCCATGAGATTTCATATTTTGATATTGCTACATGAGTCCCGGGTCATTCTGCCAAATTTCAATTTCGGGGGCAAAATGGTCATTTTGGAAAATTGGAGAAAAATGGATATTAAAGATGGAGGAGTAAGTGGCGGAAAACTGGAAAGAAAGAAGAGATATTTTGTTACACCCACCCCGGAATTATATTATTTTCTGATGTATTTTCCCGGTGGTTGGTTTGTAATTTTGTCGAAACCTTGGATTATTATGTAATTTGTGATGCTGATGAATGAAATGAATGTTCTGAGGGGTTATTTGAGGTCCATTGAATGGGATTTTAATAATTTTTAACATTTTATAAGTCCCGGGACATTTTACCAAAAATTGGTTCGGAGGGCAAAATGGTCATTTCAGGAAACTTGAACGAAAATATATAGTGGGCAAAGGACTAATGGGCCGGCGGTTTTTGTGATGTTTGGGCCCAAATTGTGGGCCAAGTGTGAAGTATGGTAGAGGAATGGAAATGAAATTAATAAAGAAAAGAGTATTAGTTTGGAAGAAACTTTGATGCATGTTTGGTGATGTTTTGTTTGTTAAACTTTGGATTAAATGAAAGATTAGTGAAGGAAATTAAGTTTAAGGGCTATTGTGACAAGTTGGTTGAAGTTTGGATGAGATTTGGTTAAAAACCGAAAATATAGGTGAAAACTGAAACTTTGATGATTAATTGGTTAATCTTGAGTTTTGGTGGAAATGTGTCATTTAATTGTGTTAAATGGTATTTTTTTTAAGGAAATAAAGGTTAAGTATGAAAAATGATACTTTTGGAAAGTTTAGGAAATAATTGAATGAAATCCAAAAGTTAGAGGTGCAGCCAGAGTTTCGGCGGTTTTTTGGTGAACTTCAACATTTTAGTTGTTTAATTGCATTAAATGATCATTTTTTGAAATAAATAAAGTCAAAAATTGAAAGAAATCAAATTAGTAAAGTTTTGGGCTAATTTGGAAATTGGGCTGAAAGTATGGGCTTTGACCGAAAGTTTGACCAATTAATTGTGAATATTTGGATAATTTTCATAATTAATCAGAAAAGAATTTAAAAAGTGGACAAAAAATGGAGTTTTGTCACTTTCTAGAAGTTTAGGCTCAATTTGCACAATTATGGAAAAAATTAGTTAAGTTGTGCAATTATGGAAAAAGTAAAAAGTAAAAGTGACCCTAAAGTTAAAAGTTACTAAAGTTGCTAACTTTTGACTATTTTATCATTTAGTGAAGTTTTGGGTAAAACTTTTAAGTTCCTAAGAAGTTTAGGGACCTAAGTGATAATTAGCGATAAATTACCAAAAATTGAGAATTTTAGTTAAATAACTAGAATTTCTCTATATCTGTGAATGTCAGTATAATTATGCTATTCCAGGATTTTCTGCTGGGGACTATTTGTAGGCTTCAGTAGATTAATCTGAATTTTGAGGTAAGGGTTCATCTTTCTTAATATGCATTCTGGCATATCATCGTGCATATTAGGCTAGATGAGGCAAGTCTTCGGCCGGTTGTAGGGCCCTTGACTAGTCACGTGGTAAAGTATAGTAGTATGCAGGTACTGGATATTCTGGTATTCTGGATTCTGGCATTTGCTTTGTGCTATGCCAGATATCATATTTTGCTTATCATCTGCATTAGCTTTGTAATAGGTCAGATATTCGGTTTCGGTTATGGTTTGACCTCCGTGATCAGGCCTGACACTTAGGACAGTTTTTTATAAGGGGAACCTAGGCCCCTCGCTGGTATACCATGCATTTTCATCTCCCTCCGTTAGTCCCAAGATGGTTTCGACCCCGGGCGCTGTCGTATTTATTGGTCTGTACTTAGTGTCCAGATCCGTCCTTCGGGGCGTTCTGTATTTATAAATTGTGACTAACCAATTTTTCAGGTTTCGTGTTTTGACCACTATATTTTTAGCCTCGCCCTTACTGAGTACTTTTCGAGGACTCATCCCTTATATTTAACATTTCAGGACCTCCCGATCAGCAGCCAGTGGAGTAGTCCGTGTGGTTGGCTATATTTTTTAGTACCGCAGCTACTATTAGCTCCATGATTAGATTATGAATTTTGGATTAGTCTCGATTAAGGTTTCGATATCAGTTGAGTATGTTTGAAATGACTAATGGTTAACTTGTTTGGTAATTATTTACAGTAGCAGTGGGATCTTGCGGTGCTAGTCGGTGCTTTTGGTGACCGACCACCTACAAGTATGTGGTATTTCTGGACTAAGTAATCTGGCTCTGTAGAACTAGAAGCATGGATACTTAGACATGGGATGACTGTATATTATTTTGATATGTCAGGTAATTATCCACCCTATGAAGAGGGTGGTAAATTCCCGGTGATGTATTATTGTTATAATTATGCTTAGTAAGCGCGCGATATTATGTAAAACCACTAACGTGTTTCCGAGTGCAGGTTTAGGGCTTAAGAAACTAGAATGCCTTCAACTGAAAATAACGCGTTAGAAACTCTAAGTGGAAAAAGTTTAAAAATGGTCAGGTTTTGGGATCCGCACCTTCAAGGAAGAATTCCATTCCACCGTCATCACCGCCTTCCGACACTATTCCGACAATGCTTTCGCAGCTTCTGCCGTACCGACAAGAGAGTGGTGGTGACATCATAAGTTGTAACTCTCATTGGTACCCTCTTGCACAAAATAATGGTATTATGGTGAAAGGGGCACCAAAGGTGGAAGGTGTATGTACCTTTCCAAAAGGGGGAACCCCCTTAGTGGTTACCATGTTATAACCAGCCAAGGGGTGGCCAAATTAGGCGAATGGGTGCCACTTGGGAGGCATCATTTCTCTAAGGAGGGTGGTTATCTTGATCATGTGGTCTTGATCTGATCTAAGGTGAAGTGTACTCATGGGCCCTAATGTACTAGATCATTTTGGCCCTAAAAGGACTCTTCTACCCCTTAACCACCTCTCCTTATCTATAAATATATGAGGAGAGGTAGGACTCAACACATCTCTGGAAATTTGGAAGTTACACCAAATACACTTCTTCATATTCATCTTCTTCCTCTCTTATTAAAGGCCGAAAACTATAGCCTTTGTCACCACCACCCCCATTCCCGATGCAGCAGAAGTAGAAGCGGAAACAAAAGTAGGGGAACCGGGCGGTGGTCGGTGATACGGAACACTTAACTTTATTTGGCGGTCCCAAAACTGACCCTAAAAATTTCTTTCCTAATCTACGCTGGAAAATCGCACAAACAGATAACATACATAAATAATGTTGAGCTCAGCTCAACCCAGATGCACCAGAAAGGAGTCT
>JBBYHH010249037.1:0-13024 GCA_038382905.1 Daphne laureola
TTAGAGTGAGAGAGAGAATTTGTTTTCTCTTTCTACTTCCTTACTACATTACCTTATAACCTTACTAATTCACATTTTATTTTCTTTTCTTTCTAATATCCAAGATATAATGTATCCACATTATCTCTTCCATTTGAATCTCATCTCTTAGATGAGATTCTCATCCAAGATATCACCCTTGATATTGTGACACATGTAGATTCTTAACCAAAAACCTTTTCAACCTCTTTACCAAAATTATTTCCATAACTTTTCTTATTTTCTTTTATTCCATTTCCTTTTCCTTTCATTTAAGCCCATTACCAATAGCCATCCTAGCCCATTTGGGCCTCATAACCGTCGGCTCCCTTGGTGAACCCCAACATCTGATTTTTTCAACTTTTTTCCAAAGTTGACCATTTTACCCTCCGAACCTAATTTTTGGCAAAATGGCCCGGCACTCCTAAAATATTGTAAATCCCTTAAATTTCGTATACATGCTTCCAAATAGCTCCTCGGGGCATTTAATTCATTCCCAGCATCTCATTTCCATAAATTCTCAAGTCCCGGGAAATTCACATAATTAAATTCCGACAACTTTTCACCGGAAACCAATAGTACTTCCGGGATGGGTGTAACATTCCAGGAGATAAATTGTCGAGAGATGAGACTGGAACTAAGATGGAAGCAACCTTGTTTAAACAGGTAGTTGGCAGTCTTATGTATTTAACTGCAACTATACCTAATCTCATGTATGGAGTAACTGAGTAAGTGTTATCAACAGGTTTATCTCATGCATGAAGGGTACCTCAGAATATGGGATATTCGACAAGAATGAAGGCTGCAAGGATCTAATTGCACACACTACTGTGATATTGCTGGAGATTTGGATGACCACAAGAACACTTCAGGATATGCATTTTTGCTTGGAACTAAAGCTTTATCATGGTCCTCTGAAAGGCATCCGGTGGTAACACTATCAACAACTGAAGCTGAATACATAGATACTGCATATTGTGTCTTGAAGAGGATTCTTGGGAAACTTGGGTGCAAACAAGAGAAGTATATAACAGTTCTTTATGATAACAGCTCCACAACAAAACTGTCTAAGAATCCTATTTTGCAGAGTCAAAGCATGCATACGAATATCCGGTTCACCTTCTCCGAGAGCTTCTTAAAGATGAAGTTACTAAGCTGTGAGTATGGCAACACACAATAGCAAGTAGCTGATATCATGACAAAGCTATTGAGACTCTAACAATTTCACAAGCTTCATAGTAGGTTGGGGTCTTTGTGAAAATTTTCTGGTAAAATGCAATGTTTTTTTAACACATTTTACTTTTCCACGTTAAGATCCACACTAAAACCTTAATAGTTAGCAAACTTGAATTTCCTCCTCAGTTAGTATATATATATATATAACTAATTAAGATATCTTGTATTTTCCTTCAGCCAATTTCATCAACATACTTCTCTGTCTGCTACTACTGGTTGGCATCAAATATTCCAACTTATGGACAAGATGAATCATTATACCTACGTCAGTAAAAGGGAAAAGCAAAACAAACCATTTTCTTTCCCCCAAAAGAGGGAGTGGGAGCTAGTTAACTTACCTGGCCACCTTCATGCATCTAGGCTATCATATCTTCCATTGCCAAGGCTGCTAGCTAGAAGCATTTGATTTATTTAAACTAGCTACAAAGAAGATATATAAAAAATGCAGAGAATATGAGAAACTATAGACTAAGATAGGCATGTGAGCTTAAAGATACCTTTGATTTTGCATCCAGCTTAAGATCAATACTGAAGGCACCTGAACTAGATGATTGAACCGGCCTCAGAGATCCAACACCCCTATCTAAAAAAGTCTCTTGTGATTATCCTGCTTCAGCAAACTTGAAAAAGTCCCCCAATGACTCTGATTCAACCATGCCAAATCCAGAATACGCCCTTGAAGGATCTTAGACAATGACCTTCATTTCCTGTGAAGTGGTCAAAGTCCATTACATCCAGTTGAACAAAAAATAGGGGAATAACATACAAGCAAGGTAAGACATGGATTGGATTATAGCAGGAGTTTGCTTTCGTATAGAGTACGAGACTCAATTGAGATACATATTAGGTTAATACATGTCAAATGATGGTCTAGGCAAAACTTTGCTGTTAAAAGTTGGCCAATAGCACAAGGCACGATGATTTAAGGTTAGGGTAAAGTGCATCGGTAGTCCTACAACTTAAAATATTGTACCACTAGAGTCATGTTTTAACTTTTATAATACTAAAGTCCTGTTTTTTAACTTTTTATGCATTTGTGGTCTTTTTCCATCCGTTAACCCTTAAGTTTAACGAATTTAAGGAAAAAATGATATTTTCAGCAACTCAAGTTTTCTAAAAAAAAATATTTACACCCTAGGTTTTAAACTAACCATTTAAACACACTCCAATAATTTTAAAATTAACTTTTTTATCCAAAATTTTCATCCCCTCTACCCACCACTCTACCACCGCCGAATCAACGCCGCCACCAGACCTCCACCGCCGCCGCACCGTTGCCGGACCTCAGACAGACCGTCACCGGAACTCCACGAGAACATCATCAGACATCCGCGCGCCGGGACGTCGTCGAAAGTTTCGGGCCAGGAAAAACTTCCAGCGACGGTCCGACCGATGTCTGTGACGTTCTGATGGAGGTCCGCCGAAGTTCCGGTGACTATCCGGTGGAGTTTCGGTGATGGTCCGGCGAAGGTCCAACGATGGCAGAGGTCCGGTGGCGGCAGTGATCTGACAGTGGTAGAGTGGTGGGAGGGGATGGAAATTTTGGATAAAAGTGTTAAGTTTAAAATTGTTGGGTTGTGTTTAAATGGGTAGTTTAAAACCTAAGGTGTAAATATTTTTTTTAGAAAACTTGAGTTCTTAAAATTATCATTTCCCCCTTAAATATGTTAAATTTAACAGTCAATGAATAAAAAAGGACCACAACTAAAAAAAAATAAGTTGAAAAATATGATCTTATTAGTACAAAAAGTTATAACAGGACTGTAATGGTACAATATTTTAAGTTACAAGACTATCGGTGCACTTTACCCTTTAAAATTATACACCTTCATGTTCTCGTCAAATCAGAACAAACTTATTCCAACTTTTTTTCAGCACTCATAGAAATACCATTGAGGTACATTAATGGAACAAGAAGCCAGGAAGTATACAACATAGATCTTAACGTTAAGTGTTTGTAACCCTTGAATGAACATGTAATGAGGACCTCAGGAAACATATATGCAAGAAAGACACGCCTTCGTAGTTCATTCATTACTCTTGTAATGTAGAAAAATGCCAGATCCATCAGTGTTAGAATAAAAGTGGGACATTATTGACGGTTGATTTTCAGCCAAGTTCGCTGCATAAACAAGAGCTGAGTTTGCACAAGTTGGGAGAGCAGAGGGACCACATAGTGCTCAAGATCAAGCTCCAAAGTAGCTGAGGAACCATTCTATAAGAAAGTCAGAATGTTTTTTAGTTCAGTTGTAGAATGCACATGGAAAAAGACAATTGAAGTCGATCGCAGAAAACACTAAACGCTTATTACACTCAGGTATGAAAATCTTCTAAGCATTAGAAACTACTTCTCAAATAATTGATCCATTTGAGTTTCATATTTTAAGGTTCAATGTTTCACTCAAATATTTACAAAGATAAATACTGAAAAAAATACCTAAAAAATAAATTTAGAAATGGTATATTATAAATTATGATACACATGAATTATTTAATTTAAAATGACTAAAATATTCATGAAAATAAATCATACATTAAATACTACTACCTCCATCCCAAAATGTTTTGAGCATTTGACTTTTGATGTTGTGTTTGACTCAAATTATTATTTAGAAGAACTTGCTGAAAAAAATTAAAAAAAATTATATTTAGAAACTATAAATATTGAATTATCATTTGCATATAAGTTATTTTATTTTTTACATCAAACTTGCGGTTGGTTGCTTTTGCCCAAAACTTCTTGAGCAGATCTTTATCATGAAACATTTATTTGGTCATGTCTACATGGTTTGTTGAGGGCTATATGCCGTTATAAGCTAATGTTCATTCTCAGCTTCTTCACAAAACTTGTTTAACTATGAGAATTGAACTCTCCTTCATTATAAGACCTTATTATTTCTATTCCACAACCACTTTGAAATATTTCTTTTTTATTATATCTTTTATTTGTTTTGCTTTAGATCTCGTTAATGTAAAAAGTTGCATCTAATAGTAGTATTTATCATTTTTTTTCCAGCATTACATATTTATCAGAATTGAACTCTCCTTCATTATGAGACCTTATTGTTTCTATTCCACAACCACTTTAAAATGTTTCTTCTTTATTGTATCTTTTATTTTATTTTATCAGTTTCTTATGTTTATTTGTTCTGCTTTAGATCCAAAATTTATTTAGCAGCTCTTTACCATCAAACATTTATTTGATCATCTCTACAATGGTTTTGTCAAAGGCTAAATGACATTGTAAGCTAATGTTCAATCTCATCTTCTTCACAAAACTTTTTGAAGCTATCAGATCTTCTTCACAAAACTTTTTGGAGCTATCAGAATTGAACTCTCCTTTAGTATGGGACGTTATTGTATCTATTCCACAACCGTTTTGTAATGTTTCTTCTTTATTGTATCTTTTATTTTTCAATTTCTTATATTTATTTGTTTTGCTTTAGATCAATCAATGTAACAAGTTGTGTCTAATAGTATTTATCAAAAAAAAAAAAAATGTTTTGCAGCATTACATATTTGGAGGGTCAAGATAGATTAACGAATCACACTCTCATGCACCTCAATACACATATGCATTATATTGCGCAAGCTATGGACACTAACCTCAATACACATATACATTATATTGTGTAAGCTATGGGCACTAAATAGTAATATGAGCTGAATTTTGATGAGGACATTGTGTCTCTCATTTTCACTAATTTAAGCGACAACATTCTTATTAACCTTGTAATACCCCTAAAATTCATAATCCGAATTAGTATTTGTTTTTAGGACGCGATAAATTTTATTTCAAATGAGGGTTCTTTTTGGGTAGTTTGGAGTAATTAGTTAATTAGATTTAATAAATAAATAATAATGAATTAACTAAATTTATTTAAAAAAATAAAAAAAATATATTAAAATTTAAAAAGAAAAAGAAAAAAAACAAAGAAAAAAAACAAAACAGAAAAGCGGCGTGTTTACCGCCGATCTCAATTTCACGCCTCTGACTCTTCTCTCTACCATCCATCAAACCACTTTCAGACTCAAACATCATCACACCCATCTTCCCACTCTACCTCCTCCATAACTAGGACATAATTCAGGAAGAAATGAAGAAGGGAAATCAGAAGAAAAAAAAACAAAAAACTCACAAAAATCGGCCATCTCCAACTCTCATCCAATTTTCGAGTTTTCACCACCAAAATCCACCACCCTTAGCTCCGCGTTGACGAGACGAAGCCAGACCACCGTTTCCCGCCGCCGTAGATGCCAAAACAAAGGAAAACGGAGCCGGAAATCATTTTCCGACAAGGACGCTGGTTTCTCACCAACCGGAGCTCCGTTGGCGGCAAGACCACCACCATCGCCTCCCTCGTCGACCGATGCTTCAGTGGAAACCAGGTACGCCGCGGAAATTCTCCGTTTCACTCCGCCGCCGCCGTCTCCGTTGCCGGAAATCGCTCTGGCAAGAACCATCGAAGAAGAAGAAGACTGAATTTGTTTGGTAACACTACAAGTTCAGTCCTTTCCCCCCTACTTGCTCCTTCTATTTACTTAAAACCCCAACGGTTATATTGTACCATTTCAGCCACCCATTTAACTTTAAAATCTTTCATTTTAGGCACTAAAACTATACTTTTTAGTTAGTTCTTTTTAAAATGTTTATTGTTTTTTTTTTTAAGCATGCTCACTTTTCTTTTAATTTTTTTTATAATTTTGTATTTTTTTTTACAATTTTTTTCCTTTTTTTCTTTTTATATATAGTTGTAAAAATTGTTTATTCTTACTTTGAGTGTTTGTTTATAAATCCTTGTAAGTTTTTTATAAATTTTATAAATTTTTGTTTTCAACCTTTTATTCTGTTTAAAGTATTAAATATTATTTTTCGTGCATAAAAATATTTTCTTGTGCATACAAATTAGTTGTTGTGCCTAAAAGCCCTTAAACAATTCCCGGAGTTCTCTTTTTTACCCAAACCTTATCTTGAACCATCTTAGACCATTATAGAACAGTAAAAACCTTCATTCTTTTTCGTAAATCTTACCAACCGGTACCGATAAGTTTTCACTTGCGGAATCTCATAGAATATTTCGTCAAATTCTTATTATCGCCAAGTTCTCGAATTCTCGTACCAAATCCAACCGACGTTTCCGGAGATCCTTGATCCGTAGCCGACGCATACTCCTCGCTACATCCAAGTAAGGGGTAGTGTACGGGTTTTCATTATAGTTCTCTTCTGTATTCATAAATAAGATACCGAATAATGAACTCTAAATTAAACACTTGACTTAATACACAAAATAACGAACGGGTAACCGGGGTAGTGTAATATATTAATTTCTTGATGCATGAAGTATAATTCTTAGTTATGTATTTTGGGTTACAACTTTATCTATCATTGATGTTTCAC
This sequence comes from Daphne laureola, assembly GCA_038382905.1. Classification (NCBI taxonomy): domain Eukaryota; kingdom Viridiplantae; phylum Streptophyta; class Magnoliopsida; order Malvales; family Thymelaeaceae; genus Daphne; species Daphne laureola. Next base: position 6,653 of record JBBYHH010249037.1, read on the forward strand.
TATTATACGGTGATTGTTGTATGCAACCACTAGTATCATGTTAGGTCCGTTACCTTAAAGGAAACTCGTTAGTATCATGCTAGGACCATTAATTGAACTCCGCTAGTATCATGTGAGGGCCGGAAAGTCCAAATGAAGCTAGTATCATGTATAGGCCTGAGGGATGCTAGTACCATGTTTAGACCCGTAAAATGATAATGACATGCTTAAGATTTTCATGCTTAGAACCATGAAACTTGTATAAATCCGGTAGTTAAATACTTAGGCACGAAATCAACAGACAAAATGTTTTATTAAACAACTCACAAGATTGAGAGATGACGTAAGCGAATTCCAAGTAATGAAGAATTGATTGTCTTGACCTCTTGCAAGTAATAAGATATAAAATTTAAAAATAGAATGTCTAGCTCATGACATCGCATTAAAGAACTAATATAAATTTAGGTGAAAGATTAATCTAGACGCTGTTAAATATTTTGAGTTATGTGTCTAATGGGATGTGTTACAGTCACTATTAGCGGATGGTAATTTTATGAGAAAAATTACTCGGATGTCAAATTTCACTATTTTCGGGACTCGGTTTTAAACGTGCATGAATACATTTTCTAATGATTCTCATGTTCTGTGAATGAATTTGAGGTCCATTCCTCGGGATTTCACACTTTTAAGATGGAACGTGAGTCCCGAGCTATTTTATCAATTTTCAGTTTCGGAGGATAAAATGGTCATTTTGAAAAATTGGACGAAAACGTCCCCTAAACCTAATTAAAGTTGCAGCAGATTTTAGAAGGGATTGGACTGCCTTTTTAGGGTGATTATTATATATGGTATAGCCCTTGACCTAAGTTACTAGTAATAATAAACCTATGAGTAATTCTAGGAAATGTGTTCGCTACCGCATTAAACTAATACCCTAGCTTGCTACCCACCCTTGACCAACCCCTTCTCTCTCTAAATCCCAGCAGCCCCAGCCCTCATTTACCCGGCCCCTCACCTACTTTCATTACCATTTTATTTCTAACAAACACTTCCACAAAAACTCTCTTTCTTTTGCTCAATACAACCCGACGCTTCATCTTGATTTTTACCAAAGATTTTATCAAAGATTTAGCCTTCATCTCCTCTTGAATCATTCATCAACTATCTTTATCAACCTCTTATCTACAAGTTTGTAGAAGGAGCCAAGGAGAAAAGAGGTAAGGAAGTGCCCCAAAATTACCCTTGAAGGCCGACGGTTTCAACAGGAATTTCCACGAAGTTCAAGCTTGGTTCTTGGACAAAATCTCCATCAAACCTCAAGGAGCAAGGAGGCCGAATTTAAGGAGCACATTAGAGAGGATTTTAACAACATTTCTTCAAGAGAAATTACTAGGTGAGCTCTTTTAATGGTGGATTTAAGTTGGTATAAAGTGTAGGAATTGTTAAACTCATTTCCTCTATTTTCTTTGTCAAGGCCGAATTTACCAAGGGAATTTTTGGAGGAAGTATTCACAACCAACATTTAGAAATTGCTTAAAAGGTAAGCTCTAATGGTTGTTGATAAATGATATGAAGAAAGAACATGATTTTTTATGAAGTTGGTGTTAGTGAAAAGTTCAAAGCATGTTGGAAAATTATTGTGATGCTTGAATCTTATTCTTGGGTATATTTGGAGTAAGTTTAATGCTTGGAGCATGTTGAAAATCATTTTGGAACAAGAAGATCTTGTTATGGCCGAATATGAAGTCTATGATTTTATGTGGATTTTTGTTGAGAAAAATTATGGTAAAAGTGTTTTAGTGATGTTATGGAACTTCTAAAACCATGGTTGAAGTTTTGAAAAGAAATGTTGAAATTTGGTTAAAGATTGGGCCAAAACCCTAATTAGGGTTAGGAAAATAAAATTGGAGTTGTATATTGTTATTTGGAAGATTTAAAGCATGATTGTGGAAGTAGAATATTAAAAAGATATTTGGTTGAAAAAATAGAGATATGGCCGAAACTTTGGATGCTTTTTAAGTGTGATTTTGTTGGATAAAATCATGGATATAAGTTGGATTAAACATGTTTAAAACTTTGGAAAAGTTTGGTAAAAAATTGTTAAAGAAAAACAATTTTGGTGAAAAAGTAAAGTATTCGGCCGAATGTGTAAGTTGTGGAAACGATGAGGTTTTTTAAGTTAAATGAAAGATTTGGTAAAAATGAGCTAATCTGGTGATTAATGAAAGTTTTGTTACTTTTTAAAAGGTTGAGGACCAAAATAAAATTTTTAGAAAAGTTTACGTGTTAATTGGTATTAATGACAAATTAAGTGAAATTAAGCTCATTTAAGGCTAAGGATGAAAGTTGACAATTTTTTAGTAAAGTTTGTCACTTTATGCAATTTGGGTCAAATTGGAAGTTTGAACAAAGTATAGAGACTTTCTATGTAATTAATCATAAAAGATGATTAAACTATGTTTAAGTGGTAATGTAGTAAATCTGTAAGTGTTTGACCACCTAATCTATTGTTTGACCAATTTGGTTAATTGTTAGAAAGTTAGTCAAAATTTGGCTATACTTGTTACGTAAGGAAAATTATGGGAATTCTAAAATCTTTATAAATGTTTATTTATTTAGAGTAAAGATTTCGTAGCGGTCAGGATTCGTTTGGCTAGGATCTGCCGCTTGTCTGTTTGTCAGGTAAGGGGTTTAACTTCCTTAATATGCGATATCAATTTTCCTTATGCATATTAGGTTGGTTAATGGCTAGTTCTCGCGTCGAGGGTGGGGCCTGGCCCGTTACTCCCGGGGCTAGTTACATGGAAGGGTAATGGTATGCAGGATTTTTATTATATCGGTGACCGATGACGGGTCAAACCTTGGATACTATTTTTGGGTACTATGTTTGGGGTCACTGGGTGACTGTGTCAGTTTTAGGGGTCGTACACTCAGCACTGGTACCATGCGAACCCCAATTGGTCGGTGCGCTCGTTTAGGCACCGGGGGGCTGTCGATATGGGATTATAAGTTCTGCTCCATTTTAGAGATCTGGGATCGTCCATTTTGGACCGATCCAAATATGCCTGACAGGACATTTTTATTGGATATCATGTCATCTGCACATCATATCCATGTGATATCTAGGATTGTATATTCTGCTAGTCACTGCATACTAACCCTTTGTGCAGGTAAACATTTTAAAAATAAATCTGTTATATGTACCTACCATCTTGCTGAGTTCTTTCGAGGACTCACCCCCACTATGTTAAATATTTTAGGAGATTCGGGGAAACGACCTGCGGAGTAGGTTCCGCTCGGTCGTATTCTGATATTAGTTTTTGAGGTACTTAACTTCTTTTATTAGTGGTTTCTGATTTATGTATGGGGGGTGGTCTCGTCAGACTCATTCTGAGATCTGTCTGTTGGGTTTCAAATAATTGTTATGTCTAATTGTTAACTCCCATTTATATTTGACAGCAGCAGCAGCGTTGTAGCTTGAGGTGCTTATCACTCAAGATGCTAGATATATTTTCTGAAAATGGACTCTGGCTTTGTAGGCGTAGACTGCATATAGACAGCATAATAAGTTTGTTGCTTTTGATAATTCAGGTCTGTATAATTATTCCTCGGGGAGTTCTTGCCCAACGAAGTGGGCGGGGCTCCCTTTTGCTGTAACTATATCTGCTTGTATGTTTGAATGCGCGATTATCCGTATAACCACTAACGTGTCTCAAGTGCAGGTTTACGGCTAGTAAGACGCCTTAAAAACTGTTAACACGTTAGAAACCTTAAAAAAAGGGGAAATATTAAGGGCCGAGTTTTTGGGACCACCAAAACAATTTAAGTGAACGACGCCACCTACCACCGCCCGGTTCCCCGACATCCGCTCCCACAATAAACGCTTCCGCCGCGCCTGGAACAGGGCTGATGGTGATAATTTGGTATCAGAGCTGTGGATTTATGTTATGAATGTTTAGGCGGGCAAGTCCGAGTTTTACCTAAAGTTTTGGGGTAGTTTTAGTAAGAGCTTATCTACCTTTTCACGGAAACTATTTTCAAAAATGCTAGGTAAGGGCTGGACAGCCAGTCTAAACATAATCTACATAAACTAAAGCTTAATAGTTAGTTAAACGGAAATTACGTCAGATCGACCCATTAAGGATATGGATCATCTGAATCTCAAAGTAGGCAAGCAAATGAATTGCTACCAAAATTCTGAATTCTCTGCTTAGGAACATATGCATTTCATCTACACTACAAAGCCGTTAGGAAAAACTGCTGCTTGTTTCTGTTGGAGTTAACTGTTATTTGTGTTCTTTTTCTATTGGGAATTTCAGGATGGTGAAAACTCATCGTGATCGAGTTACACACCCTGAGGTTGTTGTTATGGATCCCCCTCCTACTGATAACCCTGGGAGAAGCCCACGATGCAAGAGCCAGCGACGGCCACCACCGGACCCTTAGCCCCAGCCTCAGCCACAGCCACAACCAAACCCTCCACCCGAGGAGCCAGTAGACCTGCTATGGGTTCTTGGCCAGATTCGGACCGTCTTGAATGAAGTTTGGGGACGAGTTGATCCATCGCAGGGTAAGGAGAATGTTATCATCGATGATTCTGGGTTTACACATTCGGATACACAGACTGAGGAGGTTGAGGGTGACGAGGAGGATCAGTTGGAGCATCAGGAGCGCCCTCATGTTCGAGGAGCGCGGTCAGTGGCTAGGACCGGTCTTTCTACATGGGATAGCCACCGATTTGGCAGAAATCAACCACGTGACCGTTATCACCGAGACCGGGATGACGGTGACTCTGAGGATACCCGAGGGGCTCCGAGGCCACGGGTAGAGCACACTGAAGTGCCAGATGATATCACTTTGATGGAGCGCCTTCAGCGCTTCTACCCACCTAAGTATTCCGACAAGATTGGGCCAGAAGCAGCTGAGACATGGCACACGGATATAGAGCGCCTTCTACAGAGGCTAGGTTTGCTGTCCGAGAAGATAGTCTCCCTGGCCACCTTCTATCTGTGCGATGTGGCATATACTTGGTGATAGGGGATAGCCGACGCGCGGACGGCACAGTATGCGCAGATGGGGTGCCCAAACGCAGGCATGACATGGGACGAGTTCACCCGTCTATACCACGAGAGGTGGATTGGATACGCGATTCGTGATCGTAGACACACGGAGTTTGACCAGCTCACACATGGGACCATGACCATTATCGATTATCAGCAAGAGTTTAACAGGCTGGTATGGTATGCTCCCCAATATGATGGGATGGAGAGTGAGAAAGACAAGAGGTTCATTCGAGGCCTTCGATCGGAGATCAAGAAGTATGTGGTGGCATTTGGTATCACTTCTTATCATGAGGCCATCCAGAAGGCTCTCCTAATTGAGGCAGAGGAGTCAGGAGGCCGTGTTACATCTTCGCGACCCCAGAGTGGTGGGAATGCATTAGGTCAGCAGGGACAGAACAAAGGATCGGGCAAGGTAGGCAAGTCCGATTAGGGCAAGGGCAAGGTTGCCACCGGATCACTACCAGTTTGTCAGTCGTGTGGCAAGTGTCACGGGGGTCAGGTATGTTATCGGAAATCAGGCCAGTGCCTGAAGTGTGGGGCTACAGACCACTGGGTCAAGGATTGCCCGATGACGATAGTATAGGATGCCCGGGGACAGCCACGAGCATAGCAGCGGGGCCAGCCCAACCTTCTTCAGGGGCTTGGTATCGCACAGGACGACTTGGGAGCTCCGCAGAAGAGGCTGCAGATTGCACCAGCACAGTAGCAGCCCCGTCCGGGACAGGTGTTTTAGGTTGATCAGGCCGGGATAGTTCAGAGGGGAGCGTTGGCAGGTACACTACTCTTGAACGATGTTCCTGTTAATGCGCTTTTCGATACTGACGCATCTATTTCTATTATCTCTCTGAAATGCGCATCATCACTACATCTGCCTATCACTTATCTGCCTGATATATTCATGGTCCGAACTGCTGGGACTCAGTGCTTATTTTCCAATGAGTTAGTTCAGGGGTGTATGTTGACATTGGGTAGCCTTCAGGTTCATTCTGATTTGTTAATATTAGATACACCCACTTATGACGTGATTCTTGGCATGAACTGGTTGGCCAAGAATGACGTTCAGATTGATTGTGCCAAGCGACATATCTTACTATCTGGAGAGGTTATACCTCTATCTACTCCATCGGGCGCCGTGATCATCGAGCGTAGCATGGAGCTTTCAGTATTAGAGCAGATCCTAGTGATGAGGGAAGAGGAGTATTATCATCTTAATCCCGCTCATACCCGCATGGAGTTGAAGAAATCCCCATAGTTCGATATTACCCGCAGCTCTTTCCTAAGGAGTTATCGGGAATTCCACTAGAGCTAGAAATCATGTTTGAGATCCAGT
>JBBYHH010249148.1:0-13022 GCA_038382905.1 Daphne laureola
CCGAACCCGATGATTATAGAGACATGTGTTGCGGTTCTTGGGTCTTCGTGACCTCGAACCTATGGTGAGTGACACAATATGTCATGGTTCTGGGTGTCCGAGTGGCACCGAACCCTTGTTTATGACATGGTATGGTATTGGTTTCCGTGCGTCCCCACGAGCACGATGATGGTTATGGGTTCCGTGCATCTTCACGAGCACGATGAGATTTGGTTTCCGTACATCTCCATGAGCACGACGGGACTGGTTCTGTGAGTCTTGACGATCACGAACCCTCCGATTATTATGAGTTTGGTTTATGACGATTAAGGGTCTTAGGCCCTCGCTGGTACCATGCGGATGTGATTGTGTGTATGTGTAGGAGCCTCCTTACTGTGGTTCTACGGCTGAACCACAGAGGCGAGACCGTCGTGGTGTGTGGGTTGGATATGAGGTCATTGAAGTGTATTATGATTATGGTTTTTTATATTTATGTTGTCACTCTAACATTGTCATTGCAGGATAAAGCTTGAAGAAAACCGTTGTCTACCTGCACTCTGACTGGGTTCTTTCGGGAACTCACCCCCTTATTTTTAACATTTCAGGAGCTTCAGGTTCAAGGGCCGCGGAGTAGAGTTCCGTCCGGCCATTAGTATTTTGTACCTCAGGTACAATAGCTCCTTAGTGGTTGTGTATCGTGAAAAGCAATAACATGTATGGATTAGGTGGTTGGATCTTGGTTACCGTTAAGTATACTCGGAGGTTTTACTGACGGTTATTGTGATTTATGATTTGTAGCACAGTTAGCAGCAGCAGTTGATCGGGCGTCCAGTTGGATCCTTTTCGACCCGACTACAGCACTTAGTATGTTTTTGGCCTATTAGCTGAGTAGTATGCTCTGTAGCATAGCATGCATGATCATGTAGACTTTAAGATATTCATGTATTGGAACATGTATTCGGAGATGTGTATGTATGAATATATGTTGATTGCTTGTATGGATGTTTATTTTATCCGAAGTGCTTGCCGGAGGCAGCCTTCTTTCTAGATATCTGGTCTAAGCGGAGCTCAGTATATTATATGTTGTTGTTGCTGCGTTGTTTTACAGGGACTTGTATGGGAATTTACCCACTAGTAAGCTGCACCAAGTAGGTAAGGATCGTCTAGCTCACCGCCACCCCCGCTGACCCTGCGACCGCTTCCTGTCGTGCCGTGTGCGGACGGGGTGGTGGTGACAGTGACGGCCTCCCAAACACCCGACTAGATATGGGTACACTTAGGAGTAATATACAGAATAGAGGCATGGTACCAGCCAGGGCCTAGGACCCTTAACAGAAAACGATCACAAAAATATAACAGATAATAACAGAACAGACTCCATCCATTTTCACGAAGCAAAGTTCCGATCATAAAATGATTGAGCACCGCAGATCCACATCTCTGACCACAACGTGATAACAGAGATACCCAATCTGAGGATTGGGCCCTCAGAGCTCCGTATCTGCATACCATTACAGCTACTACGTAACTAGCTCCGAGAGTCACTGGGCCCCACCCTCAACCCGGGTACTAGTCCCAACTTATTAGATATGCATACTAGTAAACAAGAGTGCATATAAGAGAAGTTGAACCCTTACCTGAGTACTCCGAGCAAAACAGAATTTTCCAGAAAGTCCCGCAGAAACTGACCATTTCCCCGATACCGATTCAACCCACAACAATACTAATTAATCACATATCCAACACAAAATTTATTTCCTAACTTTCCATTTTCTTACTTTTCCGACACTTATCAGAATTTCTGATTTTGACACTTTTTCCACAAAGTGTCCAAAACTTCCAATTATTACCCATACTATTATTTACTAACAAAACTACCTTTTCACATCAGAACTTAACAAATACCAACATTTAATCCCAATCTTTACCACACTGTACATTTCGGCCCAACATTCCAAAAATTGACAAAACTTCACCAAACTTCCACATAACTCCAATTACCCAACCATTAACTCTCTTAAACATCATCCACCAACAAATATGACACTTTCATGAACAACCACCCAACTTATATCCTTAATTCAATTCGGCCCCAACCAAGAAAATTGGCAAAACTTATCAAATTCCCACAAAACTTTACTTATCAACCAAATAAGTCACAGACATATGTTTTACCACCAATTATCTCAATTCCAACCAACATCCCTAACTTTAACAACTTATACACTTTCGACCCAAACTTTTCCAAACATACCAAATTAATTCTTTTTCCAACCCAACCACCAATTACACTTCTAAACATCCTAAAACCATCAAACTATTACATCTCATACAATTTCCACACATTTTCTTTCCCCCACCAATTCGGCCTTATTGTGATTCCTCATACCTGATAATTTCTTCCATCTTTCCACACCAATTTGGGATCTCTAAAACACTCTTAAAACACTACAGCCAACTTCACAACCAACACACATCATTTCCCAATTTTCCATGCAAATTCGGCTAACACATAACATATAGGTAGGTGATGATTTTCAACTAACTTCCAACATCAAAGTTACTCCGCAACAACCCAAGAACACACTTTTATCAACACCACAATTTAATTCCATCATTTGTTCTTCCACCTCAAATTAAACCTTAAAACATAGCACCATGATTCACAAGGAATTAGCCAACCTTCCAAGCATGAAACTTACTCCCAAACCCCCCAACAACAACAATCTAACACCAATTCAAAGTTCCCCAAAAAACTGCTCAAGAACACTTTGAGCCCTAGCTCAATTTCAATACTTTATCCACCAATATTGCATATGTATTGTAATAGAACCTTACACCAATATTAGACCACTCTAATTACAAGCTTACCTCAAATATTGATGAAGCAATTCCCCCACCAACACCTTCAAATTCGATTTCCATGTAGGAAGAGAAGAGAAGTGGTTTTGATGTTTCCAATCTTGCTTTCTAAGTGAATCTCTCATAAATCCTAACTAACGTTTTAATTTGAGAGCCTAACAAGGTGATTTGGGTGATGGAAATTGAAGAACTCCATGGAAAGAGGCTGGACATTTTTGGCGACAGAGGGAGGTGAGGGAGAGAAGATGAAGCTTTTATATTTTTTGTTATATTACTAACCTTTTCACACTAACCATACACACCTACTTTACTAACCTATACTTTTTTGTATTTTATTTTACCAATCTTGCACACTACACCACTTAACTTACTTAACCTGCTACCTCACTTCAATTAACTTATTTACTTACTAACCAATTTTTACTACCACACAATATTATCTCACTTTAATATATTTACCTTTTACCTTTTACTACTTACTAACTTACTCTAACTTGTTACTAACCAAACTTAACCAATTAATTCTAACTTAACTTATTCAGATTCCACAGTTAACAGATTTTATTATCCATTTTACCCTTAATTCTTCAGAATGACCATTTTTTCCCTAAAGACTGACCTTAGAAAAATAGCCCAGAAATTCACATTTCAACCTTCATATGTGGAATACCTCAGAGATAGACCTCAAATGAGTCTCGGGACTACCAGAAAATGTGTTATGCACATTTATAACAAAGTCCCGGTACTACATAATTGGGCATTCGGATAAACTATCCATAAAAATTACCATTGTACTAGGGTGGAGTGTAACAAGCATGCTTTCCAAGAATTGAAGTGTCGGTTGATGAATGCACCCTTGCTTGCCTTGCCTAATTTTGACAAGTTGTTTGATATTGAATGTGATGCTAGTGGCATAGGTATATGGGTTATTTTGCATTAAGAGAACTGACCCATTTCTTTCTTTAGTGAGAAGTTAGGTGATGCCTGATACAAGCCAAGCAAGCTCAATGCATGAAGATGAATATGGAGATGTAAGTCAAGCTATGCAAGCCTCAGGTCCAAGCTCAAGCTAGCCCATCCAAGCGTCAGGTTCAAATGAAAATCAAGGGAGAGGAAGCATTGAAGTCCCTAAACCAAGGTCACATCTACTCCATGGTTTAGGAGGACCAACGACAAGGTCTAGGTTAATGAAAGTTAAAGAATGCGTTACCTTGTTCATGGATACCTTAGCGGCCAACCAAGAACAACAAGAGGAGCACTAAGTCTTGGGACTCAAGCTAGATATTCTTGGGATGGAATTGGATGAATATTACAATGGAATCATCAAGCGAGGAACCATTTCATGGCTTGAGCAACCGGGCATCAACAGAAACAATTAAGACTTCTCCACACTTAGCCATTTAGGGGCTCTTTGGATACTCAAAACCAAAGTTCTTCAAACTTGGTCTAATGTGTACTCATTGGATAGAGCTTGAAGAGAGGGAACCAATGGATCTGGCCTCACTCAATTTGGACTTCAAATGAAGCTTGGGGACTCAATTAGAGATCAACAAAGTGTCACTTTCAACAGTGGTCCCCCCAGCACAATGAAGCCAAAGTCCATTAAGGAGGGAAATTGACTACTCCAATGGGTTCATTCCTCTGCAAGGAAGATTCCTATAACACTTTCAAACAATTTCAAATGTAATTTCGAATTGATATACTTTAGGGTAATGTTTATCTACCTAAGTAGTCTAATTAGCTTAGTTAACTAGGTTTAGAAACTAATGGTGGTTGAATTGTTTGAATTAGTATCTAACCTAGGGATATCCTAGTATTTTCATGTAAGGATGGATTGAGAGAGAATGCCTTAAGGTATATCTTTCAGGTGAAACTCATTTTGAAGTTTAGAACTCATATTTGCAAGACTGAAGAAGCTAAAGCTCTCTCTTGCTCTCTTAGGGTTCTCCATCTACCTCCACTATCCAACCCCTAGGTTCATCTTCTTTTATAAATATTTATTACTCCAACACCCGTTTGGAGAGGTGCTAGATCCACCCATTCAATCCCACCATAAAAATCAAACCCCATGATGCGCATAGCTAGGGTTTGAGCCAATTCTACCTCCATCCATTCTTCCTCTTTTGCTTCTGAGTTTTGTGAGTCTCCAACCATCATTGGAGGTTTATATCATTTGGTATCAGAGCCCAAGTTGAGAGGAAGGGTGTGTTTGTCATGAAATCCTTACGACCGAAAACATTCAAGTGCCAAAACCTTAGTTTCTTATCTTGTAAGGTACTTGGTGTTCATCTTTTTTCTTGTTGGTTTCAAGGTTTAATATTCTTTCAACCCCCATTTTAAAGTGTTTTAAGTTGTTAGAACCTTTTTTTATTTAACTTTTATCTTGGGTTTGTGGTGATTTTTCAAAAAGGAAATCGATTTCAAAAGTTGCAAAGTTCAAAGTGTTCATCCTTCTCGGTTTGTATTGTTTAGTGTTCAAAGTTGTTCAAAATATTCCTAAACCTTCTAACCCAAAACCATAAGATCAAAAGAGGCCTTTGTGGTCAATCATCATCTTGGGTTAGGGTTGATAATAGGAAGAACACAAGTTATCAAAAGTGAAGAGCTAAAAGAGAGGATCAAAAGGGTTAAACCCTAGAAAGAAGAAGGATTGATGGTTGTGTAGGTTTCGGTTTCAAGTGTGTTTTCACCATAAATCCTTTACGAACCAAAGACCATTTTAAAAATCCAACCCTTGCTTCCTTCAGCCCCTAACCACCTAAATCAAATTCAAAACCTAGCTACCACAAAATGGTAATTAGTGTCTTTTCAAGTGGGTTTTTAAAGCAATTACAAACTTAGCTCAAACATTTTACCAACCATTTTCCTAGGGATCTAGTTTGGATTTAAAAGGAGGGTTGTAGAACTCACAAGGTTGAGTACTAAGGGATAAGGCTGAGAGCACCAAAAAGAAGTGAAACACTTTTGAGGATTCAAAACACAACAATTCTTTGTTCTTTGATTTTGTAGTTACCAATTGACACAATGGTGGATGTATCCGAGATCCAAGCTCAAATTGAGAAGATGGCCGAGGCAATGAGTGACTTGAGCACTCAAGTTGGAGAAGGGTTTAAAAGGATTGGCAAATTCGAAGTGGCTCTTGGAAAGTTGCTCGCAAGTGACACTAGTATTGAAGAGCCATTCAAGTTGAATCATCCTACGCCCCCACCCACCAACATGGCCTCCAACAACTTCCAAACTCCACCCTACCAACAAAACCTTCATCAAAGGAGATCTCATAACCAAGCATTCATCAATAGACCACCTAACCTTCATTGGCCTCACCCTACACTCACACCTATTGAGGAGCAAGATGACCCCTACTTTGAGGAACCTCCACCTCACGGCCAAAGAAGGGGATTGTGGCATGATGAGCAAGAACTTGAGCCTTGGAAACCAAGAGGTCAAGAACAAAGAATGAGGGATTCTTACCTTGAGGAGGAAGGCATTGATGATCAACCTTGGCCTAGAAGCTGAGAGAAAAGAAGAAGATGGCCTCTACCTGACCAACAAACCTTGAGCAATGTGAAGTTACAACTTACACCATTTGAAGGCAAGAATGATCCGGAAGAATTCTTTGCTTGTGTGAAGAGAGCCGACATGGTTTTTGACTTTTATGGCTACAATGATGAGATTAGGTTGAAGTTGGTTGTAATTGAGTTTATGGGCTATGCAATGACTTGGTGGGAACAAGTCAACATGGAAAGGGAAAGAACACATATGTAACATGTGGACTCTTGGGTGCAACTCAAGATACTCATGAGGATGAAGTTTGTGCCACCTTACTATGATAAGGAGATGTGTCAAAAGCTCCAAACTTTGACACAAGGAAATAGACAAGTTCTAGATCACCAAAAAGAACTTGAAGGAGCATTGATGAGGGAAAACATCCAAGAGGGTAAAGAAGCAAAGATGGCTCCGTTTCTATATGGATTGAAAGGTGACTTGTCTAGGCAATTAGAGTTGTGTGAATATAGAAGCTATGAAGAAATGGTACACAAGGCCATTAGGATTGAAAGGCAAATGAAGAGGACTTTCACCACTACTACCACCACCTCATAACCGTCCAACCGACCCATTTGGCCCAAACTACCCACCGCAAGACACTTCCAACCATTACAAAGACCTTTCCCATCACCAAATAGACCACAAGGCCAAGCTCCACAAATTTACCACAACCCTAAACCTCGGCCAAACAATCAACCACCAAGTAATGTACCCAATCAAGCTCAAAATGAGCCAAGGCCATAAACAAGGACTATTGAATCCTTCAAGTGTGGTGGCAAAGGCCATTATGCAAGAGAGTGTGCAAACAAAAGAGTAATTGTGATTTTGAGGAATGAAAAGTTATCAAGTGAAGATGAACAAGATGTTCAAGTGGAGGATGTGGAAACAAGTGATGATGATGGTATTGAAGATCCACCCGAGGGACATTTGTTGGTCACTAAGAGAGCTTTGCACACTACACCTATGATTGATGAGGGAAATCAAAGGGAGAATCTCTTCCAAACTAGAGCTTGGGTGAAAGGCAAGCTATGTAGTGTGATCATATATGGAGGGAGTTGAACAAATGTAGCAACTAAAGAGATGGTTGAAAAACTTGGCCTCCACTTATCAAAACACCCTCAGCCATACTCCTTACAATGAGTAGATGACAATACCCATGTCAAAGTGTCTTTCTAAGTGAAGGTCTCAATGAAGATTGGAAAGTATGAAGGGGAAGTCTTGTGTGATGTGGTGAAGATGCATGCTTCACACATCCTACTTGGAAGACCTTGGTAATATAATAAGGATGTCACTCACTTTAGGAGAAGTTACCAATACACCATCAATCATATCGGCTGAACCCTAACCCTCACCTCTTTGACCCTACTCCAATCTTTTGAAGATCAAAAACACCTTGCAAGTGAGAGAGTTGGGAAGAACAAGAAAGAACAAAGTGAGAAGAGTGAAAAGAAAGAGAGGGACTAAGAGACCGAAAAGCAAAGAAGAGAGTTTGCATAGGAGGGGAACACAAGTGGAGTGAAAGACATATGACAAGAGAGAAACCCACTCATGGCCAAAGAGAGAGACATAAAAAGGGATTTTCTAGCTAGGAAAACATGTTTTCTCATGATTCCTACACATTACATCCTAACCCTTAATAACATCTCTTCTCTTCCTCTTCTTGTGTCTCAAGTTTTACAGAAATTTGAAGATATCTTTTGTGAGCCCAAAGGTCTCCCTCCGTACCGAGGGATTGAGCATTGTATTGAATTGGTTTCAGCTGCCTCCTTGGAAAATAAGGTTGCCTATAGAACCAACCCAGAAGAAACCAATGAGATTCAAGCACAAGCGGAGGAGTTACTTGAGAAGGGCTATGTCTGAGAGAATCTCTCACCATGTGCAGTTCCAGTCCTTTTGGTGCCCAAGCAAGATGGCACATGGAGGATGTGCATGGACTTCTAACCCATCAATAAAATCACTGTAAAGTATCACCACCCTATCCCTAGATTGGATGATTACATTGATGAGTTGAGTGGTGCATGTGTGTTTAGTAAGATAGACTTGAGAAGTGGCGACCATCAAATAATAATGAGAAAAGGTGATGAATGGAAGACTAGCTTCAAGACTAAGATAGAATTGTATGAATGGAATATTATGTACTTTGTCTTAACTAATACACCTTCTACTTTCATGAGATTAATGAATAATGTCTTGAGAGAGTTAATAGGAAAATTTATGGTAGTCTACTTTGATGATATTCTTGTCTTTTCCAAGTCACACAATGAGCATGTTGAGCACTTAAGGCATGTTTTAGGCACACTTACGTTTAAGAAGTTGTATGATAAGATTGAGAAATGTGTATTTTACACAAATGAGGTGAACTTCCTAGGCTATGTTGTAGTCCGAGATGGCTTGAGAGTTGATGAAGCCAAGGTTAAGGCCATCAAGAAGTGGCCTACTTCTAAGACCTTAATCGAGATTAGATCCTTTCACGACCTAGCTAGATTTTATAGGAGGTTTGTAAATGACTTCTCTACCATTGCTTCACCCTTGCATGAATTGTCTAAGAACAATGTGCCTTTTGTGTGGGGTAAAACCCAAGAGCATGCTTTCTAAGAATTGAAGTCTTAGTTGATGAATGCACCATTTCTTGCCTTGCCTAATTTTGACAAGTTGTTTGAGATTGAATGTGATGCTAGTGGCATAGGTATAGGGGTTGTTTTGTATCAAGACAACTGACCTATTACTTTCTTTAGTGAGAAGTTAGGTCATGCCACACTTAACTACTCTACTTATGACAAAGAGCTTTATGCTCTTGTGAGGTCATTAGAGGTGTGGTCTCACTATCTTCTGCCAAAAGAATTCATTATGCACATGAATCATCAATCCCTAAAGTACTTAAAGGGACAAGGGAATTTAAACAAAAAACATGCAAAGTAGATTGAATACATTGAGAAATTCTCTTATCTCATTAAGTACAAGAATGAAAAATAGAGGATTTTAACTGATGCATTAAGTAGGACATATGCATTGTTTACATCCTTGAATGCTAAGTTGGTCGGATTATGAGTGCATGAGGGACATGTACGAGAATGATGTGGATTTTGGTGCTATTTATGTTGAATGCTTGTCCCATGTAAATGATTCCTACTACATATTTGATGGCTACTTGTTTAAGTCTAAAAGGTTGTGTGTGCCAAAGTGTTCAATGAGTAGTATGATCATCCAAGAAGCCCATGGTGGCGGGTTGATGGGTCACTTTGGAGTACAAAAGACATATGAGGAGGTGAAGGGCAACTTCTATTAGCAAGGCTTGAAGAAGGATGTGATGAAGATTTGTGCATCTTACATACCATGCAAAAAGGCTAAGTCTAAGTTGCAAGCTCCCGCGTTGTATACTCCTTTACCCTCTCCTACCCATCCTTGGATTGACATTAGCATGGATTTCATGAGTGGTTTGCCTAGGACATCACATGGACATGATTGCATATTTGTAGTTATTGATATGTTCTAAAAAATGGCACACTTTATTCCATCTCATAAAATGGATGATGCACAACATGTAGCTAACTTGTTCTTTAAGGAAGTAGTGAAATATCATGGATTGCCTCGGACCATTGTTAGTGATAGGGACTCTAAGTTGTCTCACTTCTGGAGGACTTTGTGGTCTAGAGTAGGAACTAAGTTTCTATATTCTACATCTAGTCACCCACAAATGGATGGTTAAAGTGAGGTTACTAATACAACACTCACTACTATCTTGAGAACATTGTCAAAGAAGAACTTGAAAGAATGGGAAAGGATGCTTTCACATGTTGAGTTTTCTTATAATAGAAGTTACCACACCACTACCTCACTTAGTCCTTTTGAAGTTGTGTATGGATTTAATCCTCCTGCACCTATTGATTTTATTACATTCCCTCATGATGACATGATTAGCATTGATGGTAGGAAGAAGGCCGAGAGAATGAGAGAGTTGCATGAAAAAGTCCATAAATAACTTGTGAAAATGAATGAGTTCTATGCTAGGAAAGTGAATCATGGTAGGCGTGTGGTTTCTTACAATGACAGGGATTGTGTATGGTTGCATCTTAGGAAGGATAGATTCCCACAAGAGAGGAAAAACAAACTTGTATCTAGAGGAGATGGTTCTTTTAGGATTGTTAAGAAGCTTAATGACAATGCATACATGCTTGACTTGCCTAGTGAAAAGTATAATGTGCATGCTACCTCCAACATTTGTGATCTTTCTCCTTATATAGGTGAGCTACAAGATGAGAATCCAAGGTCGTATTCTCTCTAAGAATGAGGGGATGATACAATCCAAGCAAGCTTAATGCATGAAGATGAAGATGGAGATGCAAGTCAAGATACGTAAGCCTCGGGTCCAACCTTAAGCCAACCCATCCAAGCCTCGGATTCAAATGAAAATCAAGGGAGAGGAAGCATTGAAGGCCCTAAACCAAGGTCACATCCACTCCATGGTTTAGGAGGACCTATGACAAGGTCTAGGGTAAAGAAAGCTCAAGAATGCCTTACCTTGTTCATGGGTACCTTGGCGCCGAAGAAAGAACAACAAGAGGTGCACCAAGTCTTGGGGCTTAATCTAGACATCATTGGCATGGAATTAGATAAAGATTACAATGGAATCATCAAGGAAGGAACCATTTCATGGCTTGATCAATCATGCATCAACAACAACAATCAAGACTTCTCTACACTTAGCCATTTTAGAGGCTCTTTGGACACTCAAAACCAAAGTGCTCAAAACATGGTCTAATGTGTACTCATTGGATAGAGCTTGAAGATAGGGAACCAATCTAGTTATCCGCACTCAATTTGGACTACAATGAAGCTTAGGGACTCAATTAAAAATTAGCTAAGTGTCACTTTCAACAGTGGTCCCCCCCAGCAAAATGAAGCGAAAGTCCATTAAGGAGGGAAATTGACTACTCCAAATGGTTCATTCCTCTTCAAGGAAGATTCCTAAAACACTTTCAAACAATTTCAATCATAATTTCAGATTGATACACTTTAGGGTATTGTTTAAGTAGCTAAGTAATTTAATCAGCTTAGTTAACTAGGTTTAGCAACTAATGGTGGCTGGATTCTTTGAATTAGTATCTAACCTAGGGATATCCTATTATTTACATGTAAGGACGAATTGAGAGAGTGCTTTAGGGTATATGTTTTGAGTGAAACTCATTTTGAAGGTTAGAACTCATATTTGCAAGACTAAACAAGCTAAAGCTCTCTCTTGCTCTCCTAGGGTTCTACATCTGCCTCCACTATCCAGACCCTAGGGTCATCTTCTTTGGACCTAGGATCTAAATATGTATTGCTCCAACACCCATTTGGAGAGGTGCTAGATCCACCCATTCAATCCTGACGTAAAAATCAAACCCCATGATGCTCATAGCTAGGGTTTGAGCCAATTCTACCTCCATCCATTCTTTCTCTTTTGGTTTTGGGTTATCTGAGTCTCCTACCATCATTGGAGGTTTATATCAGTGCCATACTTAACTACTAAACTTATGAAAAAGGGCTTTATACTCTTGTAAGGTCATTAGAGGTGTGGTCTCACTATCTTCTCCCTAAAAGATTCATTGTGCACACGGACCACCAATCTCTAAACTACTTAAAGGGACAAGGGAATTTAAACAAGAGACATGCTAAATGGATCGAGTACATTGACCAATTACCTTATCTCATTAAGTACAAGAAGGGAAAAGAGAACATTGTAGAAGATGTATTAAGTAGGATATATGCATTGTTTACATCTTTGAATGCTTAGTTGGTAGGATTTGAGTGCATTCGGGACATGTATGAGAATGATGTGGATTTTGGTGCAATTAATGTTGATTGCTTATCCCATGTGCATGATTCCTACTACATATTTGATGAATACTTGTTTAAGTCTAAAAGGTTTTGTGTGCCAAGATGTTCAATGAGAAGTGTGATCATCCAAGAAGCTCATGGTGGTGGATTGATAGGCCACTTTGGAGTACAAATGACATATGAGGAGGTGAAGGGCAACTTTTATTGTCCAGGCTTAAAGAATAAGGTTGTTATAGCCACCAAAGTCCGGTAAAGTTTCTCCAGCGCTGTGTGGCCGACGGGCAAGTTATTGCAGGTTGAAAGTCTGATTTCAGGTATGTGATTACCTTTGTTTCTGAGTTTTATTGGTATTTCAGGTTTTGGTTACTGTCTGATTATTGTGTGATAAGGTATGTTTATGTTATGGGTTTTTGGTTAATGGGTTTTTGAGTGTTTTGGTTAAGTATGGGGGGAAGGAAACGAGTGTTACAGGCTTATAGGTGTTCAGGAAAAACCCCAGGCGACACGCGTGAAAGGGCAGGTGATCGTGTTACCACAACCCCCAGCGCTGCTCGGCGCAGCGGGAAGCGGACGCGGGGTCGGCAGGGCGGTGGTGAACAAAACCCGTTCTTCTCTTAACACGCAGCTCATAAGTGGAATTCACCCAATACCCTGGTCCCCGTTTACAGAAATACAGAAAAGCAATACGTACCTTTTTACGTCTCGCTTAAACCTGCAAAACAGAATCACATATAACACAACCTACTGAGCTCCGCTCAGGACAGAAATATCCAGAAAAGAGTCTACCCTTTCACTACCGGGTAGAAGCTCTTCAACAG
>JBBYHH010249259.1:0-13022 GCA_038382905.1 Daphne laureola
TCCTATCGGATGTATAACTATAAATTCTATATTTATCGCGCGATATTTCTGTAAAACCACTAACGTGTTTCCGGGTGTAGGTTTAGGTGGTAAGTAAACTAGAATGCCTTAAAAACCTGAATAAACGCGTTAGAAACATAAGTTCAAGAAAAAGTTTTGAAATGGGCGGGTTTTGGAACAGCAACTTTCAACGAATTCTATTCCGGCGTGACCAGCTACCTCGATTAAACTGCTTCTGTACAACTTCCGACAAGTATCACGGAGGGGTGGTGATAGGTTGGATCCTGAAAAATGCTCCTTCCTTGTCAGAGATGGAAAACTCTAGGGTTACATGATCTCTGAAAGGGGAATCAACGCTAACCTCAAAAAGATCAAGACAATCACGGACATACCTACGCCTAAATCACTTAAGGAGGTCCAGCAACTAACGGGAAGACTCGTATCTATGAGAAGATTTATCTCCAAATTGGATGACAAATGTAAGTCATTCTTTCTATAAATACAAAACAAGAAAACATGTCATTGGACATCTAAATGCCAACAAGCATTTGACAAAGTAAAGAAGCACCTCTATGAGCTACCAACACTAAAATACCCCCAACCAAGGGACGCGCTCATCATATATGTGGCCACTAGCAATGGCACTGTCTCATGAATACTCGTGAAAGAGGAAGATGGAAAACAATGGTCGGTATACTACACCAGTCACACCCTCTGAGGCGCAGAAGCCAACTACCTACAGTTGGAAAAAACAAATTTCACCCTCGTAATAGCAGTGAGAAAACTCAGGCCCTACTTCCAAGCACACACAATAAAGGTCCGTACGGACCTATCCATCAGAGAGATTTTAAGGCAACCCTAACACTCTGGTTGAGTGGCCAAATGATGTGTAGAACTCAGTGGGTACGATATCCACTATGAACCACCACGAGCCACAAAGGCCCAAACATTGAATGACTTTGTAGCAGAACTTTCAGTCTATCCTCTTGAACATGCACCATCGCGGTTACCACCACCCCAACCAACTCCTCCTGAATGGAACATGTATGTCGACGGTGCATCCGACACAGAACACCCTGGAGGAGGAATATACCTCAAGGGTCCACATGTTATGGAAATGGACTTATGAGTTACCTTTCAATTCCCTATCACCAACAACGTGGCAGAGTACGAGGCGATGATAGTTGTCCTAAAGATGGCCATCAAAACTGCCTTATAACGACTAACCATGTTAGAATTCTGGTCACACCAAGAGCTTTTGAGATAGTGATCAATGTACAAAACGTACACTTTTCTGCCATGTTTAGAGCATGAAATCCATTGATATTCCACGTTTATTGTTAAATGCGCACTTTGCTTATGAATTTCGAATATTTGTAGGTGCGTATATTTGGAGGTGAAAAGGAGCTCAACGCGCACAAACATCACGTAAAATGGGAAGGAGATCAAGCATCAGATAATCTCAGGAGGACCTATTTACACCAAGAAGAAAGATTAAGGAGAAAATTGCAAATGGTGCAATTAGGGGTGCAAAAATGGGCATGGCGCCACTTCCATGCGCTAATATGGCGCAACCTTCATGTGCCACGCCTAGCACCTGGCGCCACTCACCTGCGCCGGCTGGCGTAACTCACTAGCGCCGTGCATAAGCCGGCGCCATTTTCACCCGCCATGGAGGTGCCGTTCTCCTGCACCGCGCACAAGGCCGGCGCTGTTACATGCGCCATGAGGGCGTGCCTAAACCGCACCACGGACAATCCCAGCATCATTTTGGTGCGCCACAGCGCCGCGTACCGGTGCCATTCACTACCGATTTCTGACACCTCCGGGTTTTATTGAATTTTTATTTATTTATCTTACTTATTCTACCCTGAACTACCCATTTTACCCCTTCCTACTTAGTTATATGTAATTTTAGGTTAGGGGCTTTTTAGTGTTTAGGTTTTTCTATATATATGAGTGTTGGGCTCATAACCTAATGTTCAAAATTTTCTAAGGGATTGCTTTCCTAGAGCTTATACCTAATAGTTTGAATCAGTTTCTGGAGTTAAGGGTTTTTTAGTCCTTCAGCCCTGGTTTCAGAGAGGCCAAAGGGCTAATCTATGGAGAAGTGATTTCCGGGTGAATTCTAACCCTTACTCTTTAATTATTCCTTTAAGCGCTATTGTTTGCTAGCATGTCTATATTTTAGCAAATAGTAAAGTATGATAGGACTTGTCTTAGTAGTATCATGCTTAGGTCGCAGTTATTTATCTCCATGTCTATTTAGGTAGATTTTGGGCTTCATACTCATGTTTTAGTTATCATGCATGCTTGCCTGATCACTAGCATTGGTATGTGACTTAGGAGTTCGATCGGGAATCCGAGAGGACCTCGATCAACTTAGCCCCAAGACCGATTGGTAGCCTTTCTTAGAGTCTAAGATGACCTAAGTAAGTGTCTATCAGTGAATAGTTAGGCACTATAACACCTCGGCAAGATCATTCCTGGACCATGAGAGTGGCCAGGACTTGAACCCTTCTTCTGAGCGGTGGACCGCAGTGCCTGAGAGGGGAGTGGAATGAAAATAGCAACTCACCTTACTAGGTAGTAATTGAAGATTTATTGCATGCTTCCTCGCTTAGATTACTTAAATGAGTAGGTCGATTAGGTTCTGATGTCTTGTAAGAACTGGTGGTTAGTAATGTGTAGTGTAACCTTATGGTACCCTAGAATCCAATCTTAGAGATCCGGATGATCACTGAGAGTCAGAGATGACCTCGGTCATCGATGAGTGGCATCAGAGATAATCCATGCTTCTAGGACACTTCTATTAGTTGCACATCCATGTTAGTTAGGACGCACTATAGTACTATCAAAGCCCATGATTGCCAATCCATAGATGATGCTACTTCTCCCCTCCATGAACCATCACCCTACCTTTTACACATATTTTCTGCATAAATCATCATTCATCCATGATTCTGCCACTCATCACTATCCATGTTGCATTCATGCCTAACTTGTGTATTAGTAGTTTACTATTTAATCCTAAATGCTTGATTCTCTTGGGTTCTATCCCTCATTTAGAGCCACAATACTAGGATAAGACGGAGTTAAGGCTAATGATGTTGTGAACCCGTCGTTCCAGCTGCTTGCTAGAGCAGACGGTGAACTCTGCTGAATGACATTTCATAACTCCCAAGTTCTTTCATAAACCACTTAAAAGGTTTTCAAAATAAAGTTCATGAAAGAACTAAGAATATCCAGACAAATGCTGAGGTTCAGAGTGTGTTTACGTTCAAAGTAAGATATAAATAAATAAATACAAGTAAATAGAACTAATAGTGTTGAGGTCCTCCAAGGCTTTCTCTATTGTAGTCCTTCAGTTGCACAGCTGCGGGTGTCCATCCTGACCTTCTCTCCAGTTGATGATGATAGCCAAGTTCCTTGCAAGTTTTATATGACGAGCACGAGAATATATTTAAGAAAGTAAGAATTCAACTATAAGTAACTTGCAAAGCAAATAATGAAAGAGAGAAGGGTTGATCCTGACTCGGCAAGCTAGTCTAGCCACTACTATTAGTTACACCTGTTGGAGGTGCTTCATGTCGTACTCCCTCTCCCGGTGCAGTCCCAGTGCAGTGATTGATCTTCTACTATTTACTTCTCCAGACTTCTAGTCATTAGGGTCACAGCAGTATTGTTGCCAATGAAACGTGACAATAATTCAGTCATTATATTATACTTTGTAAGTTAGGAGTAGGATGGTATACTTCTCCCGACAGGTTGAGTTCTTGATATGGGTGGATGTATCCCCTCATATTTCTCATTCAGTAATTAATCCTCTTGAGATCATACTCACCATTTAGTATTTATCTTTATATTCTCATTATTATTCTCAGTCTTAACATTTATCTTCCTTTTATCTTAATCATTCATACATTTTCTTGAACCACGCAGGTTCCTCTGATCATGGAACTCACATTTAATCGTCAGTATTGCAATGTACTTGAATATTAAAGGAGGCTTCTTATGACCGAAAGTGTCATTTACAATTCTTTTCTATTTTCCTCATTTATCTAGCATCAGTAATGTAAAGAGTTAACATTTAACATCAGTAGTTCTACATAGGGTACACTGGTCATGATAGGACATAATTTTAGTAATTAAATTTCAAGGTCGATGCCTTCATGGTGAGCCTTTATGTCTTCCTTTCTTGAAGCAAGCATGCAGTAGCAAGAACCCCTCTTTATGCATCTAACAATAAATCTTGAACATTTTCTTCTCTTCCTTCTTTTGGAAATCCCATTTATTTCTAACACCTTAAGCAGGTCACTAACATCAACAGAGAAAAATAGAGTCAGTACTTCATGAAGAAGTCCCTAATAATATTCCAACCACCGTGTTTCAGCTCTTCCTCCAAACCATAAACTTCCATTTCTTAGTTCACTCCTCAATTGACAGTGTTTATCAACATAAATGAATGAACTAATAACACATAATAGAAACCCCATAATATAGCAAGAACGCCGATTCAACTAGTGATTTCAATAGCACCAGAAATTCCCAAATCTTCAAGAAAATCCATAAATTTATGAGAAGTACACACAGGAGAGAGAAAGGGACTGATTCCTCACCTCGCCGGTCACCGCCAGCCTGTCTGAGCAATTGTTTCCCCTGTGTCACGTGTTAGATTTGCTAAACATACCCATCGACACGTCTGACCTTTTCTTCTTCGATCTTTGGTCCCAGATGCAAGTACAAGGTTTATCTCCCACCGTGTCACTCACCGGTGAAGTCACGTGTTGCTGACTCGCATCTCGGCCTCGGCCTAGCTCCATCTCCTTCCGACTTCTCAGCCTCTTACCTCATCGCACACCCACACCGGTGATCTATCCCCCTCCTAATCTCTGCCATTGCCCATCCCATCACTCCACGCTCGACTTCGGCCTCACTCCACCGATTCTCGTCTCAGTCGCATCCAAGGCAAGAGCAGGACGAAGAAGCACGAAGATGATCAGAAGAGTCTGGATCCCCTTTTCTTTTTCTTTCTTTTAGTAATATATATGTATATATTAGTAATAATTTAAATAGTCCTCAATCTTTCATTAATCTTACAAAATAACCTCACTCTTCCATTCTCTTGCATTTCAGTCATTTCCTACCATTTTATCCTTCTAATTTTCAATTATTTACAAACAAGTCACTCTCTGTAATTTGTTCTCAGTTAAATCACTTCATATTTTATCAGTTATTTTATTCCAATCTCTATTTTAATTCAATAATATTTCCAAAGTATTACCTTAGTTTTCTACTTATTTACACTTTAGTCCTTTATCTTTTAAATCTCTTCAGTTGTGACACGGGCGAAAGTCCGGGTCTCAATAAATGAGGTGTTTATAAATGTATTTGACTGTTAGTGTTTGAATTGAGCTTCATTTTAGATAAACCACACCGAGCAAAAACCTAACTCATCAGATCGCCATTCAAATGTTCGCTTGCTCTTGTTCTTGGCATGGTGAGCTTCGTGGGTTGATGTTCATTTCCCAAAGATGGTGCCAATCTGTATCCTGAATCTCAGCTATCCAGATGTCATGACTTAGTACTTTTGATACTGCTCCGGTGGTGAGTCCAAACCTGAAAAAGACTCAAGGTTGTGACCTTGGAAGCACACTCCGATGCTCAAGTCAGTTAAAGGTCCAGGGCTTAATAGTGTTTTACCATAGAGAATATCATACCTCCATCTAAACCGCTGATACTTCCTTAAATAGGGAGGTCGCCTGGCGATTATTTGCTCCATGATCTTACGTGGTGGGAGGTTATCCCACATCGTGCGGTAGTGGGTGGTGTATCATCAAGAGACGTGGAGAACATGGTGGTTTTACCTAGATGTGGCAATCGTGGACCACTAATGGTGATCGCTTTATTGCCTTAGGGTGTGGAGTCCCTACTATTATGTGTAGGCTTCGCCCCCCACGGTCCCCGCTTGTGCAGTGTCAGTGCGGTGACGGGGCTTTGCTAGTGACTTGGTGTGAGGCCCTGTATGGCGTATGCTTGGATAGTATACCACATAGCTAGGATGTCTAGCCTGAGTCCCAAGACTTCATTCTCTTCTTGTTGCTCTTGCTTGGTGGCCAAGGTAGACATGAAAAGGCTAAGACATTCTTGAGCTTTCTTTTCCCTAGACCTTGTCATAGGTCCTCCCAAACATTGAAGTGGATGCATTCAGCCTTGAGAAGCTTCATTGGTGCCATTGGAGGAGGGTAGCACCATTAGGCGATGGGTACTAGCACTAGGTTCCAAGTGAGGTGGCGCTGGGTGAGAAAGGTGCTTAGCACCCGAGGCTTGAGGTGGACAAGTGCGATCCCCCTTGCTCTCTTTTCCCGTTCCATCTCCATCTTCATGCATTGAGCTTGTTAGGTTTGTATCAAACCCGAATGCATAAGTACACACCCCGAGTTCATGGTTTCAGCTTTTAGCTGCCTGATGGCCAGCCTCCTAGATATCGTTTCCACGTGTCCACTAACACAACCCACCTCTTTCTTACCAAAAATTACGGATGTTCCACCCTATTAGACAAGACTATATAAGCCTACATCAATCCTTCATTTAAGGTAACTATTCACTCTGCCCCAGGTCTGGAACATCTCTTTGCTTTATTCTCTCACTGACTTAAGGATCGGAGGACCCTCTGCCGGGAAAAACTACGGCGTAGTCTATAGATTTTATTGCTTCTGCAGATCATTCAACACTAGTCAAAAGATGGAACCCATCACGACCAAGACTAGGGGCCAGAAGCTCAAGAGCGTGGTGGTCCCCACCAATGGATTGCCACCAAATAGGGTCATCTGTGGGAATGGCGGAAACCTCCAGGAGAAGACTAACCACCAGCGGTTGGAGGAGGCTCCCCGTTCTCATGAAATTTTACAATAAGGCAAGGACTCTCATACCGAATCCTCATCAGACTATAAGTACACAAGGAGCATTGTTGATGGGATGCCCACTAGAACATCTAACCGAGGTACAAGCCTTTGAGCGTCCTTAAGCCTGGACTGAAGCAATTTCAGAAATGCGTCCGATCTTCTGGATCCCGCCCTAGTCAGAGCTATAAGGATGGTTTTAGCGGAAGAAAGAGTGACCCAGCGTTAAAGTCCTGGGTGTTCCAGGAGTAGAGCAGTAACGTCGCATTCCAACAGTAGGCACTTGGGTACCTGAAGGCCCGAAAGGGAGAGAGCTACAACCCCAACGTGGAAATCATCCACCATTGCAACCCACTAGAGAGAGAGCAGGAGGTCCCGATCACCCAAAGGTCAAAGGATCCAGGTCTGTTCCGCTAGGCTAGAACGCCTAGCTAGGGAAGATCCTAGGGATGCAGTCATCAGACAGATGCTCAGGAGAGTGGAAGAAGTTTAAAAAGATCTTAGAAGAACGTCAGAAGTGAGGTCATGGGGCCCCTCAAACGATGAAGGACCATCCACTCACCGAATCTGGGAAAGTACTATGCCCAGGGTATTCTCTCTCCCTCACCTGCTGGAGATCTACCATGGGACTGGAGATCCGGATGCCTTAATCAGAAAGTACAAGAGGTCAATGGAGGTAAAAGGTGCAAATGAAATTGCCCTATGCAAATGTTTCAAACTAGCGCTTGGTGGACCGGCTTCGAGTTGGTACAACGCGTTACCTCTACATTCAATCTCATTATTCGACGAGCTCAGCACCAAATTCAAGACGTACTTTGCTGGAAGCAAAAGGTCCACGAAAAGAGCCATTCATATGTTTGACATCAAGTAAAAGATGAATGAAAGCATTCGGGAATTCGTAGAAATGTTTAACAAGGAAGTAGTATATGCTTCATATTTGACAGATAACACCCGCATTATAGCCTTCATCAAGCCTTACTACCAAATTCCAGACTGACATATGAGCTGTCAAGGAAGAACCTGTGTTCAGTGGATGAGATATATTCGGTGACCCATGAGCACATGATAACTCAAGAGTTGTTGTCCCAATGGGAGGTGAAGACCGAAGTAAAAGATACTCTAGAACATAATAATGAAACTCGAAGGCCGAACCTTAGAAATTCATAAGGTTGGGGAAGGTAGAGAAAGGGGTTTAGGAAACCCATATCATTGACCCCCCTCAACACATCTCAAACCAACATCCTCGTGAAACTCAAGAAAGAAGGAAATATGAGATGACCGAGGGCAATTCCAGAAGGAGCAAAGCGCAACGAATCAATATACTTCCAGTTCCATAGGGAGAATGGTCATGACACCGAGCAATGCTACCGGTTAAAAAGGTACATTGAGCACCTAATCAAAAAGGGTTCCTTAGTATAATATTTAAAGATGGCTTTGGGAGAAAGAAAAAGGTGAGCCCAAGGCAAGGAGAAGGTGCATCATGATGAGTCAGACTCTGATAAGCGAGGAAGGAGAAAATCGCCAAGCCAATAGGAAAATAAAGGCCAGGGAGATCAGTTCCCTTAACTATTGAGAGACATCAAACAAAATCAAGAGAGCTGATGGCACTGAGGTAAGAATCCCGCATTACGATCCACTGATCATCACTATCATAGTGGACACAATCAATGTCTAAAGAGTCCTCTATGATGATGGTTTGAACGCCGATGTTCTGTTCGCGAAGACATATAGAGGAATAAAGCTAAAGTCAAACAAACTCATGCTAGCGAAGACTGTGAAATACAGAGTAGGCCCGGATGAGCTACATGTCCTCGGGTGCATTTAAATTCCTGCCATGTTCATGGGGTCGGATCCCGAAGGATAGACTAAATACACTACTCTGATGGTCAAATGGTTGGTTATCAATGTGTCTTCAGCTTACAATGCCATCATCAGCAGGGAGACTTAGGGAGCTCTCCACATGAGGAATGACGTCAAGTACTTGACTGTGATGTTCGAAACTGAAAAAGGTGATGCATCCATCTATATCAACCAAAAGGAAGCAAATGATTTCATGGCTATCACCTAAAAGCACTTAAAGCCAGAAAGCCCGAAGGAAGAAGAAACTCAAGCTCAACAAGCAGAAGAAGTCATGCTCACAGAGGAGCGCTCCTCCCAAGTTGTAAAAAACCTTCTAGAGGAAAGCAAAGCCAAACTTGTAAATCTGCTATAGTAAAATAAAGACCTTTTTTCCTATTCTCCAAGTGATATGCCTGGGATCGATCCTGAAGTAATCCAGCACAATCTTTGTGTCTGATGACCAATAGGCCGAAACTAAGGCACCGGTTAGGCCTATAGACCCAAAAACCTATGGAAACACTTAAGTCAGCAACCCAGGAAAGATGGCTCATTTAAAGTCATATGAAGGCATCATACCCGAGCGCACTCATCCGCATGCTGAGGTCATGCCCTCAGCACATTATGACCTGATGGATTGCATCCAGGATACATTTTCCACCTGTCCTCTGACACCAACCACCTATTTCCTATTAAAGTATTACTGTTGTGTCACTCTATTAGACAAGATTATATAAGCCTATATCATTCCTTCATTTAAGGTAACTATTCACTCTGCCCAAAATCTTCCACATTCTCTTCATCTATTTTAATGACTTAAGCATCGGATGACCCATCGCTGGGCAAAACTCCGGCGTGGTCTACAGATTCTGTTAAATTGTGCAGGTTAACATGGAGATGGATTTTAATGTGGTTAAGACTAGAAGGTAGAGGCTCAATGGCGTGGTCATCCCTATCGAAGGACCGCTACGAAATTGCGCCATCTGTTGGTTGGAGGGAGCCCCCCAGGATAACGCCAACCATCATAGATTGGAGGGTGGCCCCCACTCACACGAAACACTACCTGAAGGTGAAGCCTCTCTCAGCGAAGGCTCCACAGACCCTGAATATACTGAGAGCACACCTGATGGGATACCTATCGGTCCAACTAATAAAGGAACAAGTCTGAGGGCATCTTCAAGGTTGGACAAGAGCAATTTCAGGGATGCATCGGACCTCTTGGATCTGACACTAATCAGGACCATCAGAATGGTCCTAGATGAAGAATGCCAGAGCAGATGCCGAAGGTTAAGACATTCCCAAAATAGAGATACGTCACACTCCAACAGCATTAATCATAGGGAAAAAGCCCGAATCCCCAGCGTCGAACTCATCCAGCCACGTTACTCGAGAGAAAGACTATCCTGAAGACCTGACGTGGAAAAAGCCCAAATTTCGAGCCTAGAAATTGTTGACCATCACCACGCGAGAGGGATGGAGGTCCAAAGATCCCGATCACCCAGGATCCATGGGACTCGGGACTAATCCCCAAGACCCAAACATCTGGGCCAAGAAGATCCAAGAGAGGAGGTCATCAGGAAAATGATGCGGAGACTGAAGTAAGTAGAGAGGGACCCAAGAAGAATGTCATATGTAAGACCCTGGGGGTCCTGAAATGAAGAAGGGCCATTCAGTCGCAGGATCCATGAATGCCCAATACTGAGGATATTCTACCTTCTCGACCCCTTGGAAATTTACCAGGGTACGGCTAATCCAGACGCATTCATCAGGAAATACAAGAGAGTGATAGAGCTCAAAGGAGAAGATGAAGCGCCCCTATGCAAATGCCTGGAAGTAGCCCTCAGAGGGCCAGCATCAAGGTGGTACAACGCCTTGCCATCAAATTCAATGTCTTCCTTTGGAGAACTTGCTATGAAATTCACAACCCATTTCATTGGGAGTAAACGATCAATAAAGTGGGCCATCCAGATGTTTGACATCAAGCAGAAACTGAATGAAAGCATTCTGGAATTTATGGAACGGTTTAATAAAGAGGTTTTACATGCGTCAGAACTTACCGATAACATCCGCATCATGACCTTCATCGAAGCCTTGTTGCCGAACTTAAGACTGACCTATGAGCTATCCAGGAAAAATCCTTCAACTGTCGAATAAATGTACTCGGTCACTCATGAGCACATGATAGCTTAAGAGACGTTGTCCCAGCGGGATGTTAGGACCGAAGGAGAAGAAACTCGGGAGAATAGAGTGAAGGAACAGAGAGGAAACTCGAAACCGAGGGGCTCAGAAGGATGAACAGGACAGAGGAAAGAGTTCAGAAAACCCATATCATTTACCCCGATCAATACTTCTCGAACCACTGTCCTAGCTGCCCTAAAGAGATAAGGAAATGTGAATTGGCCGAGGGTAATGCATGAAGGGGCCAAACATAATGAATGAAGACATTGTCAGTTCCATCGGGAGAATGGTCACGACACTGAACAATGCTACCAATTGAAAAGGTACATCGAGCACCTTATCAAGAAAGGTTCGTTGGCTCAATTCCTAAAACTACCATCAAGAGAAGAAGAAAGGAAGTCCCGAGGGAAGGAAAAGAAAGATAATGAGAAGTCAGACTCAGACAAGAAATGGAGGAAATCCCCGGGCCATGCCACTGGAGTAATCAACACCATTACCACTACATTGGGGTCCAGCGAAAGAAAGAGAAAAGCAATGGAGGTCGTATCCCTCAATTACGGTAGGCTCTTAGACAAGCTAAAGAGAACCGATGGTTCCAAAGTAAAGATCCCACACTATAACCCACTGGTCATCACAGTCAGAGTCGGGATGATTGATTTCAAAAGAGTCCTTTATGATGATGGCTCAAACACAGATGTACTGTTCACCAAAACATTCAAAGAACTAAACCTGAAGTCTAGCAAGCTCACCCCAGTGAAAACAACCACATTTAGAGTGGGACCATATGAACTACCTATCCTCGAATGCATCGAACTCCCAACCATGTTCATGGGTTCGGGTCCCTAAGGAGAGATCTGATATACTACTCTAATGGTCAAATGGTTGGTCATTGATGTGCCCTCGGCATACAATGTCATCATCCGTACAGAGACTCAATAGGCGATTCACATGAGGAGCGACATCAAATACTTGATAGTGACGTTCGAAACTGAAAAAGGTGATGCATCTATCTACTTCAATCAAAAGGAAGCAAAGGATGTAATGACCATCAGTCAGAAGCACCCAAAGGCTGAGAACCCAAAGACTGAGAACTCGAAGGCGGAAGAAACTGATGACCTGCTCATGGAAGAAGTCATGCTTACAGAGGAATGATCCACCTGAATTGCGAGTAACATTCCCGAGGAAAGTAAAGAGAAACTTGTAAACCTGCTTCATTCGAATAAAGATACTTTTGCCTATTTTCTGAGTGACATGCTAGATATCAATCCTAAAGTAATCTAACATAGTCTTTGCGTTGATCCAAATGCAAGGCTGATAAAGAAAAAGAAGCGTACTAACGCCCCTATGAAAAGAGCCTTTATCAAGGAGCAGACTTCGAAATCTGCTCCTTAATGACATCATCAGGGAAGCTTTCTATCCTGAATGGTTAAGTAACTCGGTGGTCATATCTAGAGAAGCTAGCGACAAACTACGCATGTCCATTGATTTTACCAACATAAACGACGTTTGCCCGAATGACACATATCCTACACCACCAGTAGACAGGCTAGTGGACTCAACAACCGGACATGCCAGACTCAGTTTTCTTGATGCCTACAGTGGGTACCATCAAATTCGAATGAATCCTGAAAATGAGGAAAAAATATCTTTCATCAGTGACTCTGACATTCATTGCTATAAAAGAATGCCCTTCAGGCTTCAAAATGTCGGAGCCACTTACCAAAGGCTCATAGATCTGATTTTCAGGGAGCAAATTGGTCAAAACTTGGAAGTTTACGTGGATGACATTATTATCAAAAGCAAGGAAGAAGATGACTTAATTTGAGATATAGAGGAAGTCTTCAAGTGGTTCAGAAGGTACGAATTAAGACTCAACCCGGATAAATGTGTATTCGGTGTGAAAGCAGGAATGTTCTAAACAATTTAAGACCTTTGAGATTCTTAATTACATGTTCATATTCAGACGAGTTCATGGTTACATGGAGGATTAATAGGCATGATATCTCAAATAATCATGCATAATTTCAATAAGAGTATACAAGAAATATAGATCACAAAAGGAGAAAGATGAAGCCGAATTCTAGTACCTTTCACCTTTGGAAACAG
>JBBYHH010249369.1:0-13020 GCA_038382905.1 Daphne laureola
AATGAAACGTTTGTTTTTCAGCATTTAATCTATGATTTTATTTTTCAATCATTTTAAAATATAAATTTAAGACTTTTATATACAAATGAAAATTTCATATATCTATTTTATAAATATATTTTATTTATATTTTTTCTACTTTAAAATAATATAGATAAATTAAAATCAAATGAACATCAAAAATTAAACATTTCATTATTTTTAAAATGAAGAGAATATTTATTTGAATGGACCCTAAATCAAGTAAATTCACGAAAATGATTACATTACCCATGTTAACTTATAGCGTGTCCGTAACACTTCTCGTTCGTCCATATTTTACGACTCCACTACGTTATTTTAGCTCTCAAATTGTGTTGTCTCGGCCCATCAGTTATATGCAGGCCCACTCTCATGAGCCCAGCCCAAACTATAAATTTTGTCAAAAAGGTCCAAAACTCATTTGGAACCACGTTTCTGGTCTCTGAATCGTCTTCATCGCTGCTCCGATGTTCCTCACTCGTCCTCGACCTCTGCCCCTCTCCCCTCCCATGACATTCCAGCCAACTAAGCAATGTGAAATCAAGTTCATACGATCTTCAAACGTTGTTTATTTCAATCTTCTGGTCTCTTGATAAGAACCGCTCGAAGCTCTGGCTGGCTTGAGCATAACAGGTCTGGGTTTCGAGAGTTTCATGCAGTTCCAGCTCGGTGACTGCTCATTCACCAGCTCGTCCTCTTTCTATGTCTCTCTGCGAAATCTTCGCTGTATTTCTTTGTGTTCTGTTTGAATTGCTACGTCGGGGAATGGGGGAACTCTGAGTTAGTGAATTCGCAGGGTATGTTTTGGATTTGAATTTATGCAGTTTTAGGTTGATATTGTTTTAAAAGAATGGTTCAAGTATTATCAACCAAATTATTGAATTCCTGCGTAGCATCATTTTGCAAAGTAAGTCAATTGCAGAAAGCTGAGTCGGTTATTATTGATGGAACAAGATTGGGAGTAATGCCTGACGTGGTAACCTACAATATACTCATTGATTCCTATTGCCGGTTTGTTAGCGTTGATGCTGGTTATTCAGTTCTTGATAGGATGAAAGGAGCTGGGGTCATTCCGAATACCGTAAGCTATAATTCGCTGATTGCTGGCGCGATTAGGAAGCGCGAATTCCTGCGGTCTCGTGAGTTCTATCAGGAAATGTTTAGAACGGGCATACATGCCGATATCTGGACTTACAACACATTGATGGATGGTCTTTTTAAGGAAGGCTTGCCAGATGAGGCAAACCGGGTTTTCCATGGCATTCTTCTTCAAGGTATACAACCGTGCAATGCTACATTCAACATTATGGTGAATGGTTTTGTAAGAAATGGGTATGATCAAAATGCCCTTGTGATGTTTAGGAACTTGCAGCGACATGGATATGCTCCAGAGTTGGTGATGTACAATACTATAATTAATGGATTATGCAAGGCTGGTAGATTCAGAACAGCAATGTGGATATTTAGAGAATTAGTGAAATCAGGTATTGCTCCAAACGCTGTGACATACACAACTGTAATGAAATGCTGCTTTAAGAAGAGGAAGTTTGAACAAGGACTTGCAATAATGGGCGAGATGAAGGATAAAGGTTTTACCTTTGATTGTTTTGCATACTGCACTGTCATTTGTGCTTTGGTTAAGACAGGAAGGGCAGGTTTGGCTGCTGATTATGTGGATGAGATGTTGAAGAGTGGAACTAAGCTTGATACTGTATCTTATAACACTCTAATGTATTTCTATTATAAAGTGGGTAAGTTGGAGGAGGCTTCCAAGTGCTTTGCTGCTATAGAAAATGTAGGTCTGCAGTGTGATAAGTATACATATTCGATTAGGGTTGATGCACTGTGCAAGTCAGGTAATGTTGAGAAGGCTCAACATCATTTGGATGTTATGAATACTCTTGGACTTGATTCAATCCTGGTTGCCTTCAATACTGTGGTTGATGGATGGGGTAAAGCAGGTTACATAAACCGTGCTGAGCGAATGTGTAAATCAATGGAGATCAGGGACTCATTTGCGTACTCGTCCTTGGTCCACAATCTTTGCCGTGCTCGAAGATATCTATATGCATCCAATCTCCTTGAATTTTGTTTGAAAAGAGGAATCAAACTGTTAAGGTCTGCACGACGTGCCGTCATTAATGGTCTGCACTACTCTGGATTCCAAAGAAAAGCAAAGAATCTCAGATCTAAGATTCACAGAGCTAATTTATTATGGCCATGATTTATCTATTACGTGGCTCAAGTGTTATTATGGTAATATATCTTTTTAGTTGTTTTCTCTTGATTACAGTTGCTGTTGATCCCTAATAAGCATTGAAATATGCTCTTCTGCATATGCATCATTAGCAAACACAATTTTACATCATGGCTTTTCATTATCTTATCAGTTGTGTTCTGAGTCCTAGGAACAATTGTGGAAGGTTTCTTTAGGGTTAAATCTTTTCTTGTTCCCATTTGTAGAAAGTTGTGCTCGAGTTGCCGATATTTAATTGCTATCAGTACTGTGAAAGTCAAGTAATTGTTGTACTGAAGACTTCTTCATCGTTGTCCTCATTGACTAATGTTTTCCTGCAGCTTTGTACATATAACTCGATGTGAGAAAAGTTCATGTTCAAAAAATGTTTAGTACCAAAAGTGAACATGTTTCTTCAGTAGAGCGTATAATTTTTTACTCGTGTGTTCTGTATAAAATTAGGTTTTTATTATCTGCATCTCTCTCTCTCTCTCTCTCTCCTTTACTTTTATTCTTTTACTTATCAATCTCATCTATGAAATATCAGGGTATGTGTGTACACTCTTTTGTCTGACATATGCTTATCTTTGGGGTTCCAGACTTCAGTCCAGGTGGATATTGAGAGTTATCTGCCTGAAATGTTCTGCAAGGGTTGATTATGGTCTCATGTTTGACAGTTGGAACATTTTATTTACCTCAATGGAACAGGTAAGATTTCTTTCTAACCTATTGGGTTGGATCGTTAAGGTTTGATATAAAATTGACCATATTCACTCTGACACAGATGGGATGCAGATCATGAGGCTGCGTTGAGGCCTACACCACGTGAAGTATGTTTTATCTCCATTGTGCTCACCTAACTGTATATTGCTGCCAAAATGAATCCATTATTTATTGTCTAAAATGCTGTATTTTTTTCAATTTTCTCCCATCCGTATTTGGAGGCATTTCGACATGCATCCCAAACCTGTTTTTGAACCATGCGGTGGGAACTTTTCCGAAGTTACACTGATAAATCACCTACTGCATCATCTCCATCATGATTTAGGTGACTAATGGCAAGAAGTATAGGGAAGATGATAAGTGATGATACAGTATAAGGCTATCATCCTTAAGATTGCCTTGTGATGTAGATATGTTGCTTCCTACTTAAGAAGTGGTTCATTGCCCTGCCTGCCTCATGTACATGTCAAATCGGTGGATATTGCGGCAGCTCTGGCCCAGAATTTGGCTGAAGTTGGGCATAGGCAAGGTTACAGACGGCAGCTTCCCTGTTTGAGGAATAATCTACTACAGTCTCCAGCATCCATCTAGACCAACATTGTTACTAGTTTTTGCTGTTAATATCTGGGAGAAAGGTTGATTTTGTGTAACTAACCTTTTTAAAATCTCTCATTTTGGCACAAATCCTTTTTCTGGATAAAAATGCCACCAACGTTTTGTTTGTTAAAGGATTGTCATTGGATTTCTGGTTATGAAACAATCAGAGGTTGTTTAAGTAATGATTTGTAGAACGGGCAGCCCTGACCAAAAGTACTGTAGCTCATACTTTGATCCGTTTCATCTGTTATTGTCAGACCTTACAGGCTTCAAGCAGGAGTTTAGGAGATCCCAGAATGGGTAAGAACATGACAGTTTAACTCATAAGAAAGCAAGTCATTGCAGAAATCTTTTCATTTATGTTTGCTTCCTTTTTCCGTTTCGTATTTCTTATTGAGAGTAATGGATGTGCTTTTGTCACAATGTGTTTTAGGGCATGTTCATCACAAGTATCATTTCCTGTCACAAATTTCACATTAGATTTCAGAACTACTCACTTTTTTCTCCATATTTTTTTGCCTTCTCCCTACACACCCTTAATTCGTCACTTTAATCTACTTTTTGGTTTACCAGGTTTTGCCATTTATATGAACAAAATGTTCTTTTTGTGTTTTTCCTCTTTTAAACGGCGTCGTCTGCTCTGCTCACAGTGTATTGGGTCAACTTACCTACACCTCCTCCATCTTTTGTCATCTTTTCATAAAAACCCCACCTTTTGTTTTAGATTTACTACCCATTGTTCCCCTTAACATTATCTTTCTTATATGTTTTAGTTATATTCTATTAATTTAAATAATCAGTTCAAACGTCTAATATGAATATACCTACATTCAATTTTATGGTTTCTACCTTCTGACGTAATAAAGTAAAAAAAGTTATATAGACCAAGTGTTGAAACCTCATATTGTAAAACACAAACTGTCTCATATAATCATCTTATATTTTATGAGTCATATAAAAATTTCAGATTTTATTTTTGTTATTTTTTAATATTTAATTTATGATTTTTTCATAAATATTTTGATACATACCCTCCTCCGTCCAAACAAGTATAAATAGTTTGATTTTTAAACTTTTAATTGACTCATAGTAATATTTAATATATGATTTTTTCCATTTATATATTAACATGATGAAGAAAAAATTAATAGATTAAATGTTGTGAATACTAATAATATCAACTTTTCTAGGATGAATACTAATAGTAATTCATGTGTTTATCATAATTTGAAATCTAAATTTTTTAAATATATATTTTTAGAAATAATTCACTATTTATCTTAATAATAATTTTAGTCAAACACTTTAACTTAAAATATTATACATTATCAAACATTGTAATTTTTATGAAGCAGATGAGTAATACTCTATTTTTTATCAGCTATTATATTAGAAACTTTTAACAACGTTAGAACACGAATTTATACATCTGATCAGATTTTGTTTTTTATCATTTTTTCCCTCACTTTTATCTTCTTGTTTTTTTTTTTATGGTATCACTTTTATCTTTTAGTTGTCACGAAGGGCGAATTGAAAAAAAAACCTAGTTTGGACACAATTTCCATGACACGATTGTATGGTCAGTTCTTTTCAATTAGGAATTTTTTTTTTGTGGAATTTGAGGATGTGTTTTTGATTGATAGATAAGATATATGTGAATGGAGAAATTTAAAAAAAATATTATTTTATAAAAAAATAATGAATTTAAAGTTATTAAATATATTAAAAATTGAAAAAATAGAAAAAAAAAATTTGGAATTTTTTTTCTAACTACTCATGAACTGGCCTATATGAAAATAGATCAGAATGATATCGTTGGTAGCAGATTTCAGAAAATTAAAATGAATGTAGAACGGGCCTTAGAAAAAAGTTGAAAGGAAGGAAACTGGTTTGAATCAGTCGATCTCAAGAGTATATTTTAAGTGGACCTCTCAAATCGGCCCGTTTAAATTGTCCAATTCAAAGTGGGCCCAAACATTCTTAACATCGGCCCAATAATAAGCCCAAACACATCAAAACAGCAGCAGTAATGAAAATTGAAAAAACAGACTAACAGGAGAAAGGTCATTTGCACTTTGATTCACAGAAAGGGTTCTTCCTTGATCATCATCCACACGCCGCGCCCGCGAATCAAGAGCAAACCAGTTCAGAATCGGCGCTGCAAAGCTCCTTCACCTGCCGCGGCACAAGTGTTTTTCGGGTAATAATTCTGCGGCGGCGCTGCTTCGCCAGAGCTCTTACGATGGCTGAAGAAGCCGGACTTGCAGTTCCCGAGAAGGGTTCCAGGAAGAGGAAGCTTGGGAAGAGCAAGAAGAAGAACGGCTCGAAAGGGAAGAAGATGAAGACGTCATTTGGCTCTGGAGAGAAGAAGGCCAGACTCAACCCTAAGTTGAAAAAGTTGTTCCGGAAAAGGGCCCGAGGCTACAATTCCGACGAAGAAGAGGCCCATGATTCGGTGGCGGTCCGAAAATCTGAAACGGATGAGAAGAAGAAGAAGATGGAGGATGTGGAAGATGACGGATCTTCTGACGAAGGAGACGTCCACGTTTCTGAAGCTGAAGAAGAAGAAGATGGTGAAATTCAGCCTGGTATTATGAGGCTCAATGAAGGTTCCAGAGCGTTTAGGGTTGCGTTTAAGAACATCATAAAGAAGCACGTCTCTCATGATTCATTGGTGAGCTAATTGTTCGTTGCTTTTTTTTATTTATTTTTATAAATAATTCCCCTCTCATGTTTTCCTGTTAGTCCCAAAGAAATTTGATGTTTGGAAGTGTTTCAGGGTCCAGTAATGTCATCCAACAAGCAGCTTGTTGCAAAGAAACTAACTGATGATGCAGCTGAAAGAAAGTTGAAGGGAGAGGCCAAGAAGGAAAAGCATTTGGTACGAGGAAAATACCCACTTATGTTTTCCATTTCTGCTTTGTTTTAATATAATACAGGTAAAGTAACTCGTTACTGCTGTAGGAAGCAGAGAAAGGGCATGTAAAGCCTGCAAATTACTTGGATTCCCATGAGAAGTTTCTCATTGGTGTTGCTACGAAAGGAGGTGCTGGAAGTTTCTTGTACTCAATTGAGATGTTTTTTTTTACTGTTGAGTAATTATACTTACTAACTGATCTCATTTTTCATGTTCTGCTGGTGCTTCAGTGGTCAAGTTATTCAATGCTGTAAGCTGCCTTCTTCCAATTGGAATACATGGGTGTGGCATTTTGTAGTGGAAATATTTGCTTTTCTTTTTTCATTTCCAAAACTTTCTTTATAAAAGTTTGAGCATATCACTTGTGTTAAGATGCTGAGAATCTGGTGTTCTAATCTTAAGAGAACTGATTTGGTAGAGTGAAACTTCTAAATAAAGGTTTTTCCATTCTATCGCATCATTGCTTCAAAGATTTAAACATAATGCACACTTATATTGTTTGGTTTGTGATTCATTAATGCAGGTGACCAAAGCACAACATGCGCAAAAAGGATTAAACCCTTCAAGGACAAAAGATGCAAAAGGTATGATAAGTTGTCATGTTAAATTTCACAGATGCGGTTTCTTGTTTGCCAATCAGCTGCTAG
Source organism: Daphne laureola (assembly GCA_038382905.1). Classification (NCBI taxonomy): domain Eukaryota; kingdom Viridiplantae; phylum Streptophyta; class Magnoliopsida; order Malvales; family Thymelaeaceae; genus Daphne; species Daphne laureola. The sequence continues at coordinate 7,142 of JBBYHH010249369.1, forward strand.
TCATGTCTGTGTTAGCTTCTGAACCTCATACATCGCTACATTTAAGTATTCAACGTTTGGAGTGGGTAGAAGTTTCTAGTGTTTCTCCATTCATATCATCTCATGTGAGATGAGCAAAGAGAGATGTTTGTTGCTATTTGGTCATTTAAATCCTTATTAATTTCTATGCTTGGCAGTTATGCCTCTCAAGAATAATAGGTTTGGATTTGAATCTTTTTTGGCTCTCCAACTTACACCAAATGACGTGAAAATCTTTACATGTTGCTGATTTGTGTGGCAATATTCTCATATGACATTTATCATTACTAATGTGACCGTAATATTAGTGGAGTGCAATAATGATGTGTTTTCATGGCTCTGTTCTTTAATGATTCTGATATCAGATATTTGAAAATTTTATGGGTCCGTTTAGTTGTGGAAAATTTTCCAAGTTTTCATCTCCAATTTTCCTTTGTAAATGTTTGATCATATAACTAGCTTTCAAGCGATGGAAAATCTTGTTTTCCAAATTTGGAAAACTCTAGTACTACCTCCGTCCCTCATTAATTGTTCCATTTGACTTTGCTGTTTCAATATTCACTGTTTGACTCAAATTTTAACAAAGATAAACAGTTTAAAAAAATTCAAAAAATATATATTTGGAAAATTTAAATTGCAAATATGAGACACCTATGAAATATTTCATTTTCGATTTCTAAATATTCATGAAAAAAAATCATAGATTAAATACTGTGAAACTGTCAAAATAAATGGGACAATTATTCAGGGGCGGAGGGAGTATGAAATTAGGGAATCTTCAAACAATGTTTCCTAATTTAATACTAGAGTTTTTCAATATTTGGAAAACAAGGTTTTCCACTATTCAGAAGTTAGTTATACAATCAAACATTTACAAATGAAATTTAGAAATGAAAACTGGAAAAGTTTTCCACAACTAAACGGATCCTATACATTTTCCTCAAAGTTTTCAACTTTTCTCTCATATCATATATTTGTTCCAAAAAAATATTCTTTCGTGCATAAGCTAAGGGTGTGATTTTTTTCTTTTGGTTCTAGTTTTAAGGAGGCGAAGGAAAGAAGCATTTTTCTCTGAGTTGGGTAAGGGATCATCTGCGGCTCTAGCCTCTTCCAAGAAGGTCTGCCTCTTTTTCTTTTTCCTTTTCTGCACATATGCGCCCGCAACCGTTAGACTGCAACTCGTTATTGTTCATTGTTGAGTCCGGTTGCTTTGCAGGAGAATCCAATGTCTGCATCTGTAAACGATGAAGCCCCTGGTTGGGCTCCACTCCGTGACAATTACATGCTGACAAATCCAAAATTAAAGGACTGGGATAAGATGCAGGTAAGTCTGTCATTGCTTTCAGGATATTTTGGTTATGAGATCAAAACAGATACTAAGTTGAAGAATATTCGTTTGTTTCTTGTAAGATATTTTTGCTTATTATGTCTAAATCCACAGGATGCGAGTGCAATCGATGAGGTTGGGAGAATGTCTGAGGACAGCGGTTCAGATGATGACTGATTGTCAACCTCAGTCAAGTGAGGCTTTTTTGGGGCTTCCTTGTGACCACTCGAAATTGGAACTTGAAGGAAAGAACGCCTTTGTTTGGGACAAGAAAGAAAGGAAAGGAGGAAGGGGAAGAGGAGAGGAGATTTTTAAGTGTATTAGATAGAGTTGCTGTGTCTTCTTGTTCTAGTTAAATCGGTGGAAGTTTAATTGAGCTACTAGTAGATTTTTACCAATTCATGGGGGACGTGTTCAAAACATCATATTTCTACTTTTTTACTTTATACTACCTTCAGGGGAAAAAAAATGACAGTTTCATTTTTGGTACAAAAAGGCCTCTAAATTTTTCAACACGTCACAAATCCAGATTGAATTTTTTATCTAGTTGAATTGAATTTCTGAACCTGTATCAATTTAGTTATTACTATGTCTGATTTGTAATAATGTTTGGAAAGATGAAGATTGTGCCGGAAGTTAAAGTCAGTGTGTCTAAATTTTCAATTTATAAAAAACAGATTCACATTAAAAGACTATTACATCGTTTTTTCTTACCATGATTATGTTCTAATTTTCTTTTTGGTCTTTTTTCAATGTGTTTTTTTTAATTGAATACTTGGATATTTTATATTTACCTTCCCGCTTAATTTGTGTAGTTTTTGTGCCCGAAACATTATTGAAAAGTAGACATGATGGTTAAATTGGTATTATAATTTTAAAAGTTCAATTTGTGTAGTTTTTGTGCCCGAAATATTATCGGAAATTAGACATAATAGTTAAATTGGTACTATAATTTTGACAGATAAAAAGTTCAATGGTTAATTCATCACGAGTTGGAAAGTTCAATGATTTTATGGTGTTATTTAACTTTCATTTTTAGCATTTTATTTTTCTTGAAACATTTTATTATAGATAGTTAAATATTTTATATGCACATAATGATAAATGAATATGTATAGTTATTGAAAATATATACTCTTCATCTTTTAGAAATGTTTGGTCACTTTTTTTCCGAACAGTATCATCAAATATTCAAAAAAAAATTTCCTTCAAGGAAAGGATAAGATACCTCTCTAACTTTATTTCATCGAAAGAACGCTCAACAACACTTACAAATACACCCATGGACTTTACAAAATAGTCAAGCATGGATCAAAAGAAAGAGTGAAATAAAGGAATCTATGTTATACAACATAATCACGTTTTGACAAGAAGAGATTGAGAGTTGAGACAAAACCTTCAAAAATCAAAGCTACTACCTAACGTGTGCAGCTAATACAAAATTTGAAAGAAAATCAAGTAAACAATTCAACCAGCAAAATGCTATTTCTGTTGAAAGAAATTTGGCTCAATGAAGACAATCAAATTGGACTAAACCTCAATGCCCATTACTGAAGAGAGTCATGCTTTAAATAGCATGTGAAATACAAACCTATCATGAGTAGAACTACTTTAACCGAAAGACTTATCTAATACTAACAGACTTAATCCTAATAGAACTGTAAGAACAAGGCTTGTGATGCAAGCAATCTCTTGTATCCACATAATAGAGAACTTAAATTTGGTAAACAATTAACTAATCCTAACATTCATTCCCTTAAACTTAGATGTGATTAACATCAAGTTTACTCTGAGATGGATTTGACTCCTATTGCAGCCTTCAACTTCAGAAAAGCTTCCAACCTTAATGCTTTTATCATTACATCAGCAACCTGTTCTTCGCTTTTGCAGAATTCAAGCTCAATGACATCTTCCTTGGACAGGTTTCTTAAGAAGTGATAGAGAACATCAATGCACTTACTTCTCCCGTGCATAACTGAATTTTTTGAGAGCTTCAGAGTTGAGCTGTTGTCACACTTGATGTTGATGCTCCTTGTCACTTCCTGCCCTAGCTCTTGTAGGATCCTTTTAACCCAGATTGCTTGACACGCAGCCATGGCAGTAGCCACAAATTCAGCTCCTGTTGTTGAGAGTGTGACTATAGGTTGCTTCCTAGAACTCTAAGCAATTGCAGTCCCATTGAAAAGGAAGATATAGCCACTAGTACTCTTTCTATCATTTATGTCTCCTGCACTATCACTATCTGAGTATGCTTGGAGCCTATCCCTTACCTCTCTTCTGTAATGTAAACCCAAATCAACAGTTCCACATAAGTACCTTAGGATCCTTTTGGCTAACTGTAGATGCAATTGAGTTGGTCTTGACATATATCTACTCACTAGACATACTGCAAACATGATGTCAGGTCTGGTGGCAGTCAAGTACATGAGACTCCCCACAATTTTCTTAAAATGAGTCTCATCTACTATTGTACCTTCTTCATCCATGTCTACCTTAGTTCCAGAAACCACTGGTGTTCTTACTGGTTTTCTATCATTCATTCCAAATCTCTGTAAGACATCCAAAGTGTACTTCTTTTGACCTAGAGAAATACCTTGGTCATGCTGATTTACCTCTATTCCAAGGAAGAATCTCATTTGTCCCAGATCTGTCATATCAAATTGTTGCTTCATACTTCCTTTAAAATCTTCCATCATCTTCTCATCAATTCCAGTATAAATGAGATCATCAACATAAACACTTACAATCAAGATCTTACCTTGTTGATTTTGTTTGGTGAAGAGTGTTTGCTCACTATCACATCTTTTGAAGTTTTCTCTGATAAAATGTGCTTCTATCTTGCTGAACGAGGCCCTTGGAGCTTGTTTAAGTCCATATAATGCCTTATGCAGTTTATACACCATATTCTCTTTGCCTTCCACTTCAAAACCTTCTGGTTGAGCCACATAAACATCCTCACTAATTTCACCATGGAGAAAAGCAGATTTAACATCAAACTGTTTGATGTTCCAACCATTTTTAGCTGCCAATGGCACAATCAACTGAACTGTATCAAGCCTAGCAACTGGGGCAAACACCTCTGTATAGTCTATTCCATATTTTTGTGAATATCCATTTTCAACTAACCTGGCTTTCAGGATTTCCACCTTCCCTTGCTCATTGAACTTAGTTTTATAGATCCACTTGACTCCAATCCTCTTGGCTCCCTCTAGTAGCATACATAAGGACCAGCTATGATTCCTTTATATGACTTCAATTTCCTGAGCCATTGTTATTCTCTAGACAACATCTTGTACTGCTTCTTCAAAAGTTTCAGGATCACCCGAGAAGGTTGCCAAGGCCACATCTTCAATGATGTGTGGACTTTGCTTAGGAGTCTCATCTGATAAAAATAGTATGTTTACCAGGTTTGCCTCCCCTTCAGATGAAGAGTCATTGCTAGAAATGTTGTGAACATAATCTTTCATCCATACAAGTGTCTGCCTAGTCCTTCCTTCCCTTAGTCCTGGCTCAGGTGGTATTGCAGGAGGTTGATTAGCACCATTATTGGCAGGAAGGGCTTCTTCCTCCTCCTCATTGTTCTCATCTTCATCACTGTTATCACTTCCCCAATCTAGGGTGGCCTAAATTTGCTTCTCATATACACTATCCTAGTTCTACTTTTCCTATTCTTCAAAGGTTACATCTCTACTGATCACCACCTTTTTGGTTCTGGGATCATAAAGTCTGTAACCTTTTGATTCTTCACTGACACCAACTAGGATGTTAACAACACTTTTATCATCTAACTTGGTGCGTCTGGCATCTGGAATATAAGTATAAGCCAAACAAGCAAAAATCCTGAATTGTAGGATTGAAGGTTTATGGCCACTCCACACTTCTTGTGGTGTTTTGCCCTTTATAGTTGATGTTGGTGACCTGTTAAGAACATAATAAGCCCAGTTTGCTGCCTCTGCCCAAAAGATCTTAGGCATAGCTTTATCAGCTAGCATTGAGCGCACCATGTTCATTACAGACCTATTTTTCCTCTCAGCAACTCCATTGTGCTGCGGAGGGAAAGGTGTAGTTAGTTGACGTTTGATGTCTGTTTGAGTACAAAAATCATTGAACTCACCAGAGGTGAATTCTCTCCATCTATCAGTCCTTAAACACTTCAAGAAGCAGTTTGATTCCTTCTCTACAGATATTTTAAACCTTTTAAAGTGGTCCAGGGTTTCTGACTTTTCACACAACAAACATCCCCAGGCCTTTCTACTGTAATCATTAATAAAGCACAGTATATATCTCTTGCCTCCACTTGACTCAGGAGAGATTGGGCCACATATGTCAGAATGTACCGATTCCAACTTCTCAGCTGCTCTCCAGGTGCTTTTCCTGGGAAAGCTTCTTCTATGTTGTTTGCCTTTCAACCATTCCTCACAAGGTTGTTTTGTGATGACAATATCAGGTAGCCCAAGTACCATTCCCCCCTTCTTAAGGGCTTCAAGCCTTGTGTAGCTAAGGTGAGAAAACCTCTTGTGCCATAGAAGGGCTC
>JBBYHH010249480.1:0-13017 GCA_038382905.1 Daphne laureola
CACCACTCAACGTCATCATTTTTTCACGACCGAAGCTACTCCTCCAAATAATTAAAATGAGTGAAAAAATATGAGAGATTAAAATATGATAGGATAGAATGATATAAAATAAGATACGATAATAAAATTGTAATCATTAAAATTTGAGTATCAAAATGTAATAAAAATAATACAGAGTAAAAAATTCTACATCATCCCATCTCATATTTTTTATCTTTTGCAAAGTAATGGATGACTTTATCCAATTTTTATAGGATTAAAGTGAAATGTGGGATGAATCTCAACTGATCCCTCCATACCCAACAAAAAATGCTCTTATGGGATGAAAGGCCTTATCCCTAAAACATACCCTTCTAGTAGGGAGAGATCAGTAAATTGTTACTGCCTCTCCTACACATATGATTCAACAATCAAAAGGATAAAATTGAGGATACAAATATAACACAATATTTTCTATTTTAACTCATAAATTTTTCAAAATTTTGAATAATGAAATAGTAAAGAAGAAATTAAGCATGGTGCGCTACTGCTCTGTATGTTCAGAATCAAAGATGAAGTGCGGACTGTTTGTATTGTGTTAACAGTACAAGCAGCAAACCTAAAATACACAAAATTATAAGGAAAAGACTAAAATGCCCTTAATACTTTAACATTCCTCCTCAAACTCATGATGCGGCTACGACAAACATCGAGAGTTTGTCAAGTAAAAAACAGAAGTGAGAAATAGAATCTGACTTAGTAAATAAATATGCAAACTGTAAGGAATATGATACAAAAGACAAGGTAAGAGTTTCATGCTTGAGATGATGACGAGTGATGTGACAATCAACATCAATGTGCTTCGTGCGTTCATAAAAAACCAAATTGTGGGCAATGTGAATAGCACTTTTGTTGTCACAATATATGGGAGTAGGAGAGGAAATAATAACACTCATATCTGCAAGTAACCAACGCAACCAAACAATCTCTTTAATCATAGTTGTCATGGCACGATATTCAGCTTCTGTAGACGACTGAGAACGAACAGATTATTTCTTACTCCTCCAAGAAATAAAAGAATCACCCAAGAAAATGCAAAAAACCAGTAATAGACTTGCAATCAATCGGATCACTACCATGATCAGCATCAGGGTATGCACGCAGCTCCAAAGAAACAGTAGATAACAAAAGAAGGCCGTGAAATACAGTACCTCGATACGTTACAATTAATTGAAACAACTATTCACAAACAGGTTTGATCTACAACAATACTAACTAATTTTAAGTTAAATTATAGCTAAAATGATAAAAACTTTTTTAACTCACGACTTTAACAATCCCACCACACCAATACTAACCATTAGTTAAATTATTGTAACATGTGAAACCAACAAGAAGGAACAAAGTTTAGAATCTATAGATTGTTGCTTACCTGCTGTAGGTCCAAGATTTCTCATATACAAACTTGTAAAGATGAAAAGTCTGTACCATGTGTCCCCTCTAATCACTATCCTCGAATGTTCACTACTACTCCTGCTACTACTACCAGGGCATGTTACAAACTGCAGCGACGTTATTTGGAGCTAGAAGCGTCTAAAAAATCAAGAATTTTGTATCCAAAAAAAAAAATCAAGAATTTACAGTGAGTGTTGAAGAAGCTGAGATGTCCAAAGGGCCCTGCAAAATTGGTATACCAGTATTTGTTACTCATTCCAAATGAATAACCCGCGGGATGGTGTTTTGAGGCCTCTTAAGTTGCTTACGAGGCGACACATTCTTGGCTTGCCTCGGTCCCCATATACGAATTGTATGATCATCGCTAGCGGAAGCCAGCATTTTGAGTCGCTTAGGGTTCCAGCTGACACAATTAACAGTCATAGAATGGCCAGACAGAACCTCAAGGGGCTCCTGCCATTGTCGATTCCAGATGAACACCTGCGCAGGAATCATCATAGATGACTCATTTGCTTCACAAATACCGAAACCGGGGTAAAAAAACTTGTGGCTGTATACGTTGAGAGAGAGAGGAGAAATAAATTGTACCTGCGAATTCTCACTACCACTGGCAATAAATGCACTATTCAACCCACCAAAGCAGGATCTTATGACATATTTGTGTTGCTTGTGGCCTAGGTACGCAATTGGATTTTCCTTGTTTCCAGCAACATCCCATAAATGAATCTCCTGGCTATTGAGGTTGACGATGAAAGACTCGCTATCAGCAGATACTGAAAGTGATGTGATCGGGTGCTCCTCAGAGATTACACGTTCAGCATTCGTATCCAGATTTAGTATCCGTATTTCTTTGTCGCAGAACACAGTGATGAGATTTTTTCCATTTGGTGTCATTGCCAGGTCCAGAACCTTGGGCATTCTCATGCCTCTCCAAGCCTTCATCTCATTCCCATCACAATCCCGCAAGTATATGCCTTTCTCGGGGTCAGAACTGCCACATACAAGTCTTTTTGAATCTGGGAACCAAGCACATGAACTGACAGTGAAGCCATTATCCCCAAATGTACGCCTGCATGTACCAGTTTCCACATCCCAAAGCTTGAGAACTTCAGCATTACCACAAGTGAGCAGCTTCGTGTCATCAGGGCTCCACGCCACAAATGAGACGGGATTCTGGTGACTTCTGAGGGTGTGCATCAATGTCAGTTTACCATCATCCATAACCTAGAGAAGATGTGTAAAAAGTGTCCATCAGTCAATATCTTCAACAAGTCAAAGACGCAAACCTACTGTTAAAAACTTGCAACAATTCTAAAATGATAATATAGGTAATAATTTAGATGAGTCCACGGACACTTTCCCTATTGTTAAATACAATTCTTCTAGTGTACGAAGCACCTTTCTGGTGAGCCTGCTAAACATGAATTTTACAAATATTATCAGCTCGATCCCTTGCTAAATCAGTTGAATGATACATAAATTTAGTAGAATGTCCTAAAATGGTGCAATATTGTGAAACAATTTAAAGCTGAAAAGTGACAATTGGACTTTCAGTAAATCTGCTATGCCATTCAGGAAGCAAAGCACGACAAATCCACTTGCATATATGAGAAAACATTTATGCTTGCAGGTTTCTTCACAAGTGATAATAACCTGAACTGATAAAACTGTGAGGAAGTACAGCATCAAAGTATCACCTTCCATATAATCGCTGTGCAGTCACTTGAAGAGGATGCCAAGTACTCCCCATTGTTAGAGAATTGCACAAACCAGACTTCATTCTTATGGTCCTTCAATATCTACACCAATATTCATAAGAACTAAATTAACAAGAGGAAGAAGAAGAGGGAACAAAAAGACTGTCATTCAACACAGTAAATCTTAAGCAAGCTGATATTCTCATTCTATGAGCATAATCCATTTACAAGTTCGACAATAAATGCCCCTTGCAGCATTTTCAACTCATGGTATGTATGGAAAATATCAAAATTCAAAAGCTAGATACAGTAATCAAAAGAGAAATGAGAATAGAGAAATAGAGAATGCAACCACCAAGATGTTTATTGATCTGAAAAATCCATAAAGAAAATGAAATGGCACATAACCTTCTTAAAGACAATTTTAGGTGGCCTTCACATTTGGGGAATCATGGTATTGCAAGATTGTAGAATAGGCTATGGGAAAACCATCAAATCACCCTAAAAAAATGACGACCAAAAAATTGGGGCCAATGAAATCTAAGCTTTCACCGAGGTAGAAAGTATCTGCTGAGGTACAAATATGTATAGCCTCAAACCGCTGTGAGTTTCTTCTACGATAATCTCATGAAAAATTAATATTCTCCCCAATTTAGAGCGTTACGAAGTATTATTTCTATTACGGAAAGAAAACAATCTACTAGTGACTATTAAAAAAACAAAACAGGAATGAGGACTCAGATTACTGAATTACTTCAATGATTACATCTTGCGGTTTAAAAAAGAATTATTATGTTTCTTGTTTAGGAAAGGAATACTTAAAGCTGGTATGATAATTATCTCAGATAACTTAAACAAGGAAGGAGAACACCTAGGGATTGCAGAAAGGAGCTAAACCACAGCACAGGAATAATTAATGCTCAAACAATTCAAAGAGAACTTACAAACAATGAGAAACGAGTACAATATCACTTGCAAAAAATTACTTCATTAAATATATTGCCCATTTTCAATAGATAAATTACCATAGTACTTAACTTCTAATTTTGAAGTCTTTTACTATAAAGATATATGCAATTCCAACTGCCAGAAAAGTTCACCTGAACAGTCTCTGTAGGCATTTCATCTCTGTCACAGGAGTGATCCTCATAGAGGGAGATCGTATCACAAGAATTGTGATACATACATTCATCAACCTGGGCTGACAAAGCAGTTTCAACCAGATGTTCCAATCTTCTTTCAGGCAATGCAATTGATGGAGGAAGCAGGGTCTCCAGAGCTAACACAAGTTGTTCTCGCAATCGAAGAATGGCACAGTCATCCATCTTATTAACATCCAATGATAGCATGCTGCATGCAAGTTTGGTGACTTTCTCCTTGCTTAGACATAATTCTTGAACCTGTTTTCTCAAAATATCCAAAGCCAACAACTCCTTACCAGAGCTCAAAAACTCCAAAAGCCTCTGCTTGAATATTAGAAACAGAGCTGATGATCTAATCTCACCATCCCAATCACTAATTGCATTAATAATTTCAACACAACGGTCCCAATTCCCCCTCAGTATCTCCGACTCCATTGAGCAAAAATCTACAGATTTGAACTGAATGCCAGACTCCAGCTCCAAACAAGAAGCGGACGTTTTATAGCCTAGTGAGTACAAGCACTGAACAAGAACTCTTATGAATTCATGTTTCTTTATTAGACCTTTAGGGCCTAGTTTGGTCGACGAATTCTCCATTGATATTGTGCTTTGGATATCCTTTATGGTGATTCTCTGTGTCACGTCCATTCTACCATCAAAGATCCCCATTCCCTCTAGTACCCATCAGTGCACATATTTAACAACAAACTTTGGCATTATCCTGCTCAATCTGAAGTCTGAACAACCAGAGAAGAAACAGAGCACAGTAAACACCAGAGACATAGAGATGTAAAATAACGTACAAAATCAACTACTACCATTGTATCCGATTCAGTTCAAACCGTCAAAAAACCGCCCAATTCAGATTCCATATCTGAAGGCCTTAAATTCAATATCCCAACAAAACTAAGATACCCCAAGATATAAAAAACGAAAAAAAATCAGAACCCGGACACGAAACGCGACAATATACGAACAGCCAGAAGACATGGACGTATACGACAAAAACCAGTGACCTAAATTAAGCAGCGCAAGACCTGAAATTTCAACCAGAAAAGGGAACCCCTCATTTCGAAAAAACGTTTTGTAGCAGAAGAAAACGAAAAGAAGCGCGACAAGAAACGCATATGGCAGACTGAGAAAGGAGTACCTCACAGAAAACCAACGGACCAAACAGTAGAGGAAGAAGTGGAGGGAAGAAGGAGACGGAATGAAAACGACACCGTTGGGGTTCGGAGTTTATCGTTGGTACGGATCGGAGTCAGAGGTCAAGAAGCTTGAATCTTGTTTCAATCAAGGTCAGAAATGGAGATGATGATGATGAAATGAAATGAAAAACCAGAAAATTCCCTCTTTAATTTATCAGTTATACATAAATTATATCATTCGTTACAAATTTATACTTAAACTAAAATTTATTACAAAAATAACTCTAAACTCAAGCCATTTTTTTTATTGATATTCGTGAATTATATCATTTATCTCATTTATCTTAATTTTTTTTATTGATATTCATAAACAATTTAAAATTGAGCTGAGTTCAATTTCAAACAATTCTTAACACAATTTGAGATTTAATATAATTCAAGTTCAATATAAATAAACTAACACTCGAGTTGATTCGACTCGTTTCAGCGCTGTCGAAATAGGACAATTATGTAAGTTAAAGACAATCTAGCGTCTAAGCTAATAAAATCCTTAATTACGGTTCAAAATAGAAGTATTTAGCAACATGGTGTGGAATCTGGATCGTACTGATTTTGAAGATAAGAAGAATACTCGATTCGAGCTACTAAACATGCTCTTCTGCTTCTCTCCTCCTCCTCCTCCGCTTTCCTTCCCTAATTTCTCCATTAGAGCTCAAATGTCCTCCGCCTCTCTCCCTCACAACCGCACCGTCGTAAGCTCCCCGCTTCTCTCTCTCTCTCTGCATTGCCTTTTCAATTTACCCTCGATCTTATGCTATTTATCTTGATCACAGCTTGGCTGCGGCGGCGCCTCCGTCGACTTCTTGGCGGAAGTCGCCTCTTTTCCGGCACCTGACGACAAAATCAGAACCACCCGCTTCAAGGTTGCTCACCTTTTCCCTCAATTCGACTCGCCTCACTCGTCTCTTGTTTATGTCTTTTACGGCTTCTCCAGGTCCAAGGAGGCGGCAATGCTGGAAACGCCTTGACTTGTGCTGCGCGTCTCGGCTTGAACCCGCGCCTCATTTCCAAGGTTTTTCTCTTCTCCTGCTACATTTCGATTGAATTTTACTGGTGGGTATTTGGTTTAATCATCAAAGTTGCTCATTTTCATTCTTTTTCTTTAAAGGTCGCAAATGACGCTCAGGGTAGAAGTGTTTTGGATGAGCTTCAGGCTGATGGAGTGGATACTTCTTTCTTCGTTGTAAATTCACAACTCAGATGACTGTCATTTCCTCGTTCTTTATCTTTATGTAAAGGAGGAAACAAAGAATGAAAGAAAGTAAACGAGCTTGCCTTGCCACCGTTATGTATCTATATCACCTTGGTTTGCTGCTCCAGGTCTCCGATCAGGGAAATTCGCCTTTTACTTATATCATCGTCGACAGTGAGACGTGAGTGAGCTCCTTTAATCATACATATACTGTGTTTTGGGGCTTCATGTTTTTTGGAGATTGAACTTGAGGTGAGATTATTGGTTTCAGGAAAACTCGCACTTGTATTCACACCCCTGGCTACCCACCCATGGTAGCTGCTGACCTTTCTCCATCAACCATATCATCTGCACTTGATGGTGTGAGAGTCGCCTATTTCGATGGCAGGCTCACTGAAGCTGCCCTACTCCTTGCCAACGAGGTGCATGCTGTTTCACTTCTTTTGTCTTGTATTCTTTAATTCAATCCAAGGTTTTGTGGTCTACAGAAATCCAAAATTTACTGCTCACATCTAATGTTGCTAAGTGATTGCCATCTGGGAGCTTTTAGTGCTTCATAGATAACACAATCATCTTGGTAGGGAGCATGGCACAGTTATTTGTTCCAGTTTATTTGTGCATTAAGTGTTCTCATGAAGTCATGATGCTTGCTCAATAGGCAGCTCAAAGGAATATCTCTATTTTAATCGATGCGGAAAGGAAAAGGGAAGGCCTAGATGATCTTCTTGAACTGGCCAGTTATGTTGTATGCCCGGCGAGATTCCCTCAGGCAAGTTGATATAACTTGCATCGATATGTAGGCAAGTCACCTTGTATTTTAAGGTTCCTATTTTTCATAACCTTTAATGAGCAATGGTCAATGATCCTTGTGGCCTTTAATTGATCGTAACCCTTCTCTCTAGAAGGTTATGATGGCACCCAAAGTTCATGTTAGGCCATCCTTGTTCTTGACTCCTACTACTACCTCCATATTTTCTAGGCATGGACAGGGGCACCATCTTTCGCAAGTGCACTCGTTTCCATGCTTCTAAAGTTGCCAAAGCTGAAATTCGTTATAGTGACATTGGGTGAACAAGGATGCATGATGATCCAGAGAAGTTTAAATGGTACTCGCATTGCACTGTTTTTGTTAATTGACTGAATTGCTGTCATCAATGAAAACTTAGCCTTTTGGTACTAGCATATCCTGAAGTTCACCACACATCTTTTTATTTATTATGTATTACAAGTTCTGAGAATATCCATTCAGCAGAGCTTCCGGATTCAGAGGCAGTGGATGTAGATAACTTGTTTGGATCTCTCAGGCTACAGAAGGATGGTTTTGTCGTCCCTACATGTATTTCTTCGGTAATATTCAGTAATATTGGACTTGTTGAGACTTAAAAGAGTATTTTTAGACCTTTGGTATTTCACTTTTGAAGTTTATGTCCGCGTTGCATCTACATTGAAGTTGCATGTCTTGTTGGGGAAAAGAAAATTTGCTGCTTCATAGATGTGGATTTCATTTAGGTTGTGTTCCTTTTTTGTGAGGTTTTGAGAAGGGGAAAAAAAAAATTGTTGTGTTTCTGAAAAATGAAGGGAGAATTTGTGAGAGAAAATATTGAATGGAATGTGTGAATTTTAAAATTTTAAGGTATTCTTTCTAGACATGTACACAGCCTAGTATAAGTAACTTGATGCTTGGGCATTCTTGTGGGTGGAATCTCTTGATTAGTGAACATTTATTTCTTTATTTGTGTTTTACTACATCTTGATGTTTTCAGATTAGAAGAAATTTTCACTAATGCATCTACAGTAGATACTTAATCCACTATTAGGCTTAGAATTACTAAATGATTTTCCTCATTGTTGGTAGTCGGTGACCAAATTGCGAGCAAATGGGATAGGGACAGTTTCTGGCAGATTATTATTGGGGACAGCTGAAAAGATTCCACCATCTGAATTAGTCGATACAACTGGTGCAGGCGATGCTTTTATAGGAGCAGTTCTTTACTGTACGTCTTAATTTTTCCTTTACCCTGTAAACCTCTTCAGTCTGTTCTTTAAGGTTGTTTAGGAACTTGATGTGGGCATTGATGAATTAAATTTGCGTGCACATTACATGTTTGTTCATAGTTCAGTGGATTACTTATTAGGCCAGAAGCAATAATGAATAACACCTTCTGGGGAATCAAATGCATATGCCGTTGTTTAGAAACAAATGCCTCAATTAGCTATAGCGTTTTAAATAATTTCAATGGTTGAGATCAAACAATGGGAACTACTCGTAGATGCTAAAAACTACCTTTAGATAACTATTTTCATAACGTCACAACTAATTAAAAAAGTTGTTAATAAACGAGCACATAGCATCACACAGTGCACATAAAGTTCTGGAATTGTAGTACCATTTGGTGGTTTTGCGCTAAAATGGGAGTATGTTAATTTTCTGGTAATGTTAAAACAAAAGGAGACAGTTTTGTGGTTCATCTGTTGTTAGGTTCCTCAATAAATTTCACTTTCAGGTATATGTGCTGACATGACTCCAGAAAAGATGTTGCCATTTGCAGCTCAAGTGGTGAGTAAAATGCAGCAGCTACTCTTGCTCTGTTCCTAACTGGTCCAAATACCACAATGATTTGTTTGTTGAGCATTTGCAGGCAGCGTGCGGGTGTAGAGCCTTAGGAGCTCGTACAGGACTTCCGCACCGAACGGATCCACACCTAGCACACTGTTTCTGAGCTGAGTACTACTGCTTTCAAACCACTCCAGCCTTTTGCAATTAGTATTTCAGGTAATTACAAGTCAAATCTTGCAGCTGTTTCGGCCTATCTGAAACACCACCTCTGAGTGGCTGCCTTTGTTCTTTTAGGATTCTGATATACTATGATACACTCCCTTCCCTCCAACAAGGGATGAACATTTGAGTTAGCCAAGGAAAATAAAGAGGGTTGAAGAAGGAAAAGTTATGGTCATAAAGTAAAAAGTAGTGTTAAAAAGTTTCGTTAGTTTGAAATGTTTCAACAGCTAAAAAAAGAATATGTTTCATCCTCTGTGGGACGGAAGGGGCAGTATTTTTCAAAATTTACACTCTCCCTCCACTTTTCCTTTCTAACTTCTCTCTTGACATTATCTCCGTTTTTAAAAAATTAGTGCGTTTCGTTTTTTGGCATTTGATTTGTGATTTTATTTATTTAACACTTTGATATGTAAAGTCAACTTTTTTAAATGCAGATTGTAGAACAATGTGTGTAGTTTCTAAGTCATCCATTTTTTTCCGAAAATTTTCAATGAACTCTTTCTAATAGTAATTGTTTAAGTCTTCCACAACATTGAAAAACAAATGCATTAATTTTTATTTTTATTTTATTTTAGGAGGAAGGGAGTATTATATATTTGTTGCAAAAGACACAACCGCTCAGGGATTTTTGCTCCACAGAACCTCTTCTTGATAGCCTAGCCCTCAATCAGGATGCAACAGACTCGCTGCAGCTGCTTTAGGTTGCCTCCACTCCAAGAAATACTTTCGCTGTCATATTTGATGCTTGTAACAAATCTTAAATTGCATACTCTTTTTAGACCAATATAAATCGAATCTTAGGGAAAATGCATCAACATTCAATAAGATCGAGTTACTTTTTAGACTCGAACCAACTTGATAAAGCCTAATTCGAGTTCGGTAAAGGCTAATTTGAGTTTGAGTTCAAGTTATTATCACTCTATACATTTATGGAAGGGAAAATGTTCATTTTTTATCTCTTTTATAATTATTTTTAAAAAAGGTTCGTGTTTGCAATTTTTTTTAATTGTTTGATCTAAAATTACAACTAAAATTGTTTTGTGGACCTATTTTACCATTATTTTGATTGACTGTGGGAATATTCTTAGAATATTCTGTAAAGGATGATTATGTGTAATTTATGTGCAAAGATGGTGTACAAGTGGAGGTGATGATGTGGAGGAGCTTGCCGCCCTGTATCTGCGTTTTTGGGTTCCCAAACTCTTGGCCAGACTGCCACTAGCACAGTCTCTCTTATGTGTTGATCGATCACCGGCACGTCACTGATCATGATGTTAAACATGAAATTGTCTGGATTAGAGATTTTAGCGAACACTTTGTGGGCATGTTCTATAGTTATAGCCGGACGATCCAAATCGAAAATACTAGTATAATATTGCAGAACTACCAAATTGAAAGTAAAAAGAAAAATCTGAATAAATCAAGACCCATATCTGAGCTCTATGTCCCTAGATCCGGACTCGGGGCACCATGGTTTGGGACCGTGTGGGGAACGAGCGTTCAGGGGTGGCTTGGAGAGAACTTCACGGTGGTGGAGAGGCCTAGGGTACAAGTGGAGTATATACATATAGTGCTTGTAGGACCTTCTTCCATTTTCCCCAATGATTTCTTTTTCTTGTCTAAGCTTCAATACTTCAAAATTTTGCCATCAACAGGCTCTTCATCTTCAACTTCACCTGAAAAACCCAAGTTACTCAGTTGTCAAAGATCACAATCCTAAGGTTGCTCAAACTAGAGATAAAGGCGTACAAGCAGAAATCAAAATGAAGAGAAAAGAACAAAAGGGGCAAGTTTATCTTTTATTTGTTTTTTGATTTCTCTATGTAATTTACTCGAACACAACACGAGCAATAGCAATATGAATGCAGAGGAAGCCTTATTACCTTGTTGTTGTTGAAATAGTAATTGCAAACTTCTGACCAACAAAAGTTATGGAATTTAAATAGTAATTGTTGCTGGCAAACTGCGAAGGTGGAGGAGCCACCAGAGCTGTTAGGAGGACATTGGAGGCAAAGACAACGGAGGAGGACCCTATTAGAAATATAGAATTGTATCCCAAATTTCAAAATAGAACATGCAAGTAGCATAGTAGGCTGCCATGTCATCAAGTACTTAGCCCCGTCAATGCCACATCAGCACAACGTGAAAATTTTAACTCCCGGTGGCAAACGGGGTAAGAAAACGTGAACGGTGATGGTAAAACGAGATTAGTTTTTAAAACAATTGCAAAAAGTGACATTTGGCCAAACGTTGGTGATAAAAAAGGACCTTTCCTCTTTATGGAAAATGTATGAACAGTAGCACAATCAATAGGGTTGTGTTCATTTTATTTATTTTTTTGCTCTTTTTTTTTTATCTTTTTTATTTATTTTTTTTATAAATTTTTCTTTTACTTTTAAAGTGTGTTCATTTATGCTATTTATATGAGAGAATTTATGAATTTATGAGAAATTTGTGAGAGCATTTGTAAGGGAAACAAAAGATTAAGGAAAATCATTGTACTCTTTTGTAAATATGCCTCTGAATTTTCTTTTAGAGTATTGTCATCTCTTTCTTTTTGATAATTTTATTTTGAAATGGAATAAATTAGAAAGTTTTCATCTAAAATAATTGTTATTTTCATTTATTAACTTACTAATTAATTATTCAGGATAATTATTTTTATCGTTATATTTACAATAAAAACTTGTAGTAAAACGCAAGTCTATAAATCTTGTTACCATTTAAAGGTCCACCCAATTTATAACCCTATTAGAGAGAATAACCCACTAGAACTAGGGGTGTCAAACCTACGTTTTTCCATGTTTTTTTTTTTCACTTTAAAAAAATTACGCATAAATTAGTAAATTTTTTACTTAAAAAAAATCAGACCTAATGTGATTTTGATAAAAGTGAGAAAGTAGATGTAAATTTCACATTTTTTTTTCACTTCTATTCCCCAAATCGTTTATGGTTTCTGCAACAAATCCGACTCGCCGGAGGTCCACGAGCACGAATTTGAACCGGAAATCGAGATTGAGATCTGTTTGGCATGGCTAGGATGACGACGGCGGGGATGACAACGGGACGACGCTCGTCGGCAATGGACGAGTTGAGACGAAGGGAGGATCGATCTCGATCCTTCTTGATTCTTCTTCTCTGTTGGAGGCGAGCTGGACTGGGTGGCAAAGCGACGGGCTTGACGACAGCAACTGAGGTGAAACGTCAATGACAGGATGACGCGACGGCTACGGCGTTGATGAACACTAGGCAGGGGAGACTCCTGATTCCTCGATCCACTTCGTGGCTTCTTCTCTGTTCTCAACGAGAGCAGGACTCGAGGCGGGGAACTCCCTATCTCCCCTCAGCCTCGACGCGAAGATGAACTCCGGCGGGACGACGACAACAACAGAAGGTAAGAACTGGTTCCTCCTCTTCCTTTCCCTGTGTTTGTCGCTTGATTTCTGTGATACATGAGAAGATTGATCTCCACATCTCCAGTCAACAGAAAATGTTACACCCACCAAAGTCTGCTGCATTCTTCCGGCATTAAATGGACCGGAACGCTGGGAAAGTCAACTCCGCC